>JAVXUL010130187.1:0-15844 GCA_035590515.1 Trichilia minutiflora
ATTTATTTTTAATTATAATAATATAATTTAATAATTTTATTTTTTTAATAATAATTTATTAATTTTTATATTTTATATCAATATATTTATTTTTAAATTCAATCCCTTTAATATAAATTTATGATTTCGCCCTCCACCAGTCGATTTTACCAAATCAAATACAATACATTTTCGCTGGCTTCTTATATCCTCGAGGACCCATTATCTTTCTAATTAATTATAAACTCACCAGATTTTAATTGAATGTTAAATCCCTTCAAGTGGGCTGACCTGTCTAGCCCTTTGCTTTATGTATGTTTGTTTAACTGTTTAGGCTTCTGGTTAGTTTACTAGTATTATTGCTTTATTTTTTTATTTCTTTTCTTAATGACGACTGCATTACTTACAAATTACGTAATTAAAATACACCTATTAATTATATAAATTATTCTACAAAGTAATAATCAAATACCCAAAATTTGTGGAAAACCGCAAGTTGAATGAATTCAACCATGGTAGTTCACATGTCACTTTTGTGTGTGCTTGATGCTGTTTAAGCCACAATTATTCAGTAAGCACTGTAAGAATACTCATTATTAATTGAAGTGGGATAATATATGGTTAATATATAGTTTGACGAGTGCAAATATAATGTTTATTTATGGTGATCAAATTGGTTATATAAAATGTTATTTTCTATTTTATAATAATATACGTCATACTGAAGGATCGAGTGAGAACCAGGGAGGAATCAGTTGGCAGCGACCTAGCCAGAAACAATACTCGTTTTTGGCCACGATTAACAAAAATGTCAAAATAATGATTATTTCTTTTGGTGATACGCTGGTCCATGGCAAGGATTATCATAATCATATTTAATCATATACATATAGTCATTTAATTTTCGCATATAGCATGAATCGATCTTTTTAATTAATTATTTCAGCAGATGTTGTAGTGAAATATATACTGCATTTAATATGTTATTTTGTTTCACGTGTTACTGCTTTAGTATTAATAGAAACTGCGACAGCAACAAGAAATCCTTAAATATAGCAGAAACTTCAACATCGTTCAATGAAGCACCAAAGATATATTATCAATATGGAAGGAATGTGAAACGTGAATATTCTTTATTTCAATTATGGTCGTTGTTGTGATCACGAGTTCACAACTGCTACAGTTGTGGTTGAACATAAACTATACAGAACCATTTCTACAAGCAATGTCTCTCCAAGCTGCCATTACCAAACTTAGGTCGTACCTTATAAATTTAAATTTATATAAATTGACTCTATGTTTAAACCTAAAAGTATGCAGAAAAATATATCAGCTTTTATGATCTGTCCATGTGTATTGTTTGGGTACCAGAACTTCTACGTGGTTGGTTCTGCATTAATTGATTGCTGGAAAATCATAAGCAGGCAGCAAGTATACTGTTAGAAATATGGTCAGATGCATGTATATTTCACATACAAAGCGATTAACCAGTTTGGTTTCCTATCACTTCTCTTTCCTTATGGGGAAAGTATGTCTATATTATGCCATTGATGCATTTACAAGATTATTCTATATGGAGAGCTGACAAATAAACTAAACATATATTCCATAAAATTAATTGCCACGGTTTAGTGTCTTGCAAGTTATTTATCACTTACCGCATGATTTTAGACTAATTCATATGATAATAAGATCTCAAAAGAACATGGCATTGTGATAGCATCAATTATTTGATGTTTCAAACACAGATTATTGTAATTTCAATATTAGAAGCTTGTAGGATGAGCATAAGATTTCAACCACGAAGAAATCTAATGAATTCTAAAGATGATCTCTCGAAAGAAACGGGCCCACCTTGATCTTTAATTATACCTAAGCCAAGAGATACAAGTCAATAAACCAACAATTTAGATTATTAACTACCCCTCTATATTCCTATTTTTTATATATAATACAAGGTGGTAATAAACAAGAAGACCATTATTTAATACATGAAAATGATTCATGTATCGTAAGGTCGTGGTTTTATTGTAATGGACTTTATATATAATACAAGGTCGTAATAAACAGGGAGATCCCCTAGGCAAGACAAGTGTTAATTCAGTGCTCGGACCATGTTGAATATATATATATATATCATATTATCCTCAAACAAACTAGGGTTAGATCAAAAACTTGTACAATTTATTGGAAAAAACATCCCTCCCCTTCGGATAACCTTGGATCGCATCTGGGTAAGGAACAATCTAGAAATATGCATACGTGGCATACAGTATGCTATTATATACGTATTAATGTGATCCTGATGTCTATGTCAAAAATACTAAACCAATTTTATTACATATTGTCTTTTATCGTTTAAGATGCACACGACATATGTACAAGAGTGGGCAAAGTTTAATGTACGTGGTTGTCGTTGTTGCTGTTATTATTATTGTTATTGTTATTATTATTATTATTATTCACATAATTAGGATTAGAGGTAGCATGATTTTCACATTTTAGTAGAAAAAGCCGAAAAATGAAGAAATATATATATGTTCCCATGGATAATGTGAGATAACATATATGATATTTTTAAAAGAAATACTTAATTAAAACAAATGTTATGGATTGATTGATAACCTTGGTTAATGGTAATAGAACTTAGAAGATAAGTAGATGAGGGCAACTTGCTAATGACTACTGTGCTTTGATGGGAAAGCAACAATTATGCTATGGTTACTTCTCAAGTGTAACATGGTATTATTTTGTGAAACACGACAAGGAAACACCGTCACATCTTTAATGATAACCAGTAATAAGCTAATTAATTGATTAAATAGCTATTAGATACACATATGAAATTAATTTAAATATGATTATCGATCAAAGTTTGAAAAATTATGGATTCGACTATATATGCTTGAGGTAGTATAGAAAAGGAAATTAATTAATATTTCAGTAGTGATCAAATGCCATTGTTTGCTAGCTGTATTCTTTTCTAGGCTTGAACGAACACCCAATCGATCCTTCATTTGTTGTAGATGTCTTTTACTCATATAATTTACCCCTTACTCCTAATCCGTCTTCAAGATGATCAAGGTGTTCTCAATCACTGAAGCAAATTCCATTGACCATACAACAAAGTTATCCTGCTTAGCAGTGATGACATAATTTGGTTCGATCTGAAATAATTATTCATGAAAACAATGGAAGGATAATGGTTCTTAATTAATCTAGTGGTCACTCTGTGTAAACAAAATAAGAAAAAGTAATGACATTAATATTTTCGGTGGCTGGCTAGAAAATTGTTTGTGGTCAAGGTCAACATGAAATCAAAAGGTTGATGATCTGATTGCTGAAAACAAAATGACTCTTGTTACGAGCAGCAACACATTATTATAATCTACTGCAACAAGGACACGTAAACGTGGTGATGACGAAATGGGTGATGGAATGGTTGAGTAAGAGTGCAATCAGGGAGTGGGGTTGTGTAGGAAAATGGGAAGAAAATTTTAGATGCTTAAATGTAACCATGTCTTTGGTCCACCCATCATTCACTCTTACCCATTTTTTGTATTCTTACACACACCAGAACACCCCATTTTAGTTCCCGGGTTCTTTTCATATGGTGGGACCTAGAATCATCCTTTTTCTCCTTTCTTTCTCTCAATATATACGTATGCCTCCCGGTGTATAGTTTATGTATATAATATTAAGACTGAGAAAGTTGAGAACTTTATATAAAGGTGGTTGTTGGGCTTTTGGGTCTTTACGATTAAGTGCTACTTGTAAGAGTAACTTGCAGTACTGAGAATTGTGTTAAAGTGCGGTTCTAGCTATAGTGATGGGAAGGCAACCATGCTGTGATAAACTCGGGGTGAAAAAAGGTCCATGGACAGCTGAGGAAGACAAGAAGCTCATCAACTTTCTTCTCACCAATGGTCAGTGCTGTTGGCGTGCAGTTCCTAAGCTTGCGGGGCTCCGGCGATGCGGTAAAAGTTGCCGTCTTCGGTGGACTAATTATCTTCGGCCTGACTTGAAGAGAGGTCTTCTTACTGAGGCCGAAGAGCAGTTGGTTATCGATCTTCATGCTCGTCTTGGCAACAGGTTATTTATTATCAACGCATGTTCTTGTGTTCTGCATTACTTTTGAAGAATTTTCAAGGGTTATTATCGGCGTTTAGTATAAACACTGCAGATATGCTTTTGCAACCGTAACAAGTTTTAAGCATTATATAATTCCTTACTATGAGGTAGAAGCTAGCTATAGCTGGGTTCATCATTGTTATCTTTTATCATTATTAATTTGAAGAAAATAGTTATGTACTTGGGATAAAAGCACGTAAAAGGACTCCTTAATATCAACGCAACAATTTTCTTCTCAAGAGGACACGATTGACTGCAGTGATCATACTTTATTTTTTATAATTTTTTAAATTTTACGCTAATTTTTACTTCATGTATTTACTATTATTTATTTGTTATTGAGTATCGATATATTGGTACTCAATTTTAAGTATAATAATTTAAATATTTGATAAAAACCCATTTTTACTTGATAATTGATATTTATGACCCATTCATTCATAAAAACTTTTTAAATTTAATAGTTTATAATTTTATTCAACAATGATAGAAACTCCCCAACACAAATATATTTAAATAAATGAAAAAGCGGAATACGCATGCTATTGGCTTCAATAAAAAGTATCACGGCTTAGGAGTCGACACAAGGACAAGATAGCTTTTTACATACTTTAGCATATATGATCATTATGTACTTAATTGTTCGATAAGCCAGTATAAGAGTTATTTCGGTAATGAATTTTAACTTTTCAACCTTTGATTACAAAAATTTTAAGTAAAATATTTGCCACTCTTTTCACCAGGTGGTCTAAGATTGCAGCTAGGTTACCTGGAAGAACTGATAATGAGATTAAGAATCATTGGAACACTCATATCAAGAAAAAGCTGCTTAAGATGGGTATTGATCCTGTCACTCATGAGCCCTTCAGCAAAGAAACAAAAGCTGAAGAAAGTTCCACTCAGGCTGATAATTTGCCAGAATCCAGCAATCAACAAATGGTCGAAATGGATGGCAACAACAACCTGGAAGAAAACTCAAGCTCACCAACGGAAAATTCATCTAATGATGATTCAAGTTCAAGTTTGCTAGAAAATATTTGCAACGATGACTCAATATTATTGAACAGCTTATGGATGGATGAACCTGCTCTAGTAGATGCAACGTGGGATAATTTTCTATCTACTGCACAAAATAACAATGACATGGGCATACCATCTCGGGAGGATAACTCATGTTCTTGGCTATTGGATTGTCAGGATTTTGGAATTCATGATTTTGGAATCGATTGTTTCAGTGATATTGAATTTAACACGCTCTGCACGTTGGAGATGGGTGACAAGCATTAGCAATAGTATGAACCATTGTTGCGCAATAAGATTAAGATTAAAAAAAAATTTAAGCTTGAAAAGTGCACATGTTACAAAGTGCCTGTAATTAAGCTGGCTTATTTTAGGGTCTCATTGTTTTTATTTTTATTTTTATGTTTTCAAAAAATTGTTGGAAGGTCGAAGGTAAACCTCGCTTCTTAAGAGGTTTCTCACCAACCAAGTCAAACAGTGTTACCAACCAATATCCATAAAGGTCGATATTACATAGTGCCTTACATTACATGTGTTGTAATATTCTGTAAAAGATAGATCGAGACATATCGGCCATTATCAAAGTCTTGCTGAATTAGTGGGCTTTCTAAAACATGATGAAACCTTTTGTATATATTGTGTTTATATTACAAATATAATGAAAAACAAGCTTACCCGTATATATGTGGTGGTGGTTGTTTAATTCATTTTTATCAGAAAATTTTTATTCCAATGTTGCGTGATCTGTATTTACACATAAGAAATGGTCTCTTATTTTGATTGTGAAAAAAAATAAATTGTTGGTATTCTTAAAGAGAAACGACAATTTGATTAAAAATCTCTTATCAATTTTGTGCTGATCAAAACTTTTGTTTAAGCAAATTAATATACACAACACAAGATCCTAATTTGATTTTTCATTTTACCATATACGAGATTTAATAATCAACCTCCCTTACCCCAATCTGAATTAAATTTAGCTGGATTAAAATTTTAAAATTAATAAGTTGTTTCTGCAATATACATGTATTTTAAAATTTTAAGATAATAAAGAATAAGCACTCAAAATGTTATTTTTCATTGATGTCATAACCATTTCGAACTTCACAAAAATATATATATATATATAGAGAGAGAGAGAGAGAAATGGTGTTTCCTTATCTTCAATTCTTAATTTAAGACCACTCATGGGTGTGAATAAGTGATAATGAGATACGTTATATATGCGATCTATGTTTTTTCCGCTGTATTTGATCTCGTGTTCAAACTTTGAGTATGTTAACATGAATGAAGTGGGATTTTTTTGTGGTAGTATGCTAAAGAGAATCCCGGGATTTTTCTCGTCTTGTCTGGGCGTCGGCCAATTGTGCTTGGTGTGAATTTATCAACTGAAAGAAGGGTTGTACAACGCTGCATTAAGTTTAATCGTGGCTTGAGGATAGAGTTTTTTCATTACAAAATAAATCTAAATTTAAAACATAATATCATATCAAATAAAATACGAATTTTGCTATATGGCATCCTCTTATATCATTTTTTTTTTCTAGGACCAATCAAATATATAATGATTCCGAGAATATGTATATATATTACCAAATGAGATAAAAGCATTTGAATGAGTTTCCCATGAATACATCTCAGTACAGTTCCATTACTATTGCTGGTCAATTAATAAGATAAATATCTACATGTATGTAATTTAAGCGAAAAAAATCATTCATTAAATTTTAAATCAACCTGCCAAACATATAAAATAAGAAAATCCGAGCATTATTGAACAGATGACGAAATTCAATTAGGTGACCACACATTGTCCATTTACATATGTTCCTTTCCATAACTCGTCACTTGTCATCATTCAAGGGACATCTATAAGAGAAAATTAAACTCCAGCAGAATGTTCGCACTAATTTAATTGCACTTTAAGCAATACCTAATCATGTTATCTCTTAAAACTAAAATGCCCATTATTTTAGTTCTTAGTGCTTCTAATTATTATAAGATTCTCAAGGACCATAATTCCATTCACTCTCTAACATATATTACAACAACAATTTTAAACGCAAAAATGGATTGCTGGGGCTGTTTGGTCTCCCAAATAATAGTAACTTTTTATTTTAATTTAATTTAAAATGAGTAAAAAGTACAATAATATTATCCCATGATATATATATTCATGGATTTTCGAAGCAATATATAATATTATTATACACCACCTTTTGTACAATGCAAAGGAAGTGACAATTAATTATTGCTTAATCTTTTGATTAATGAACGAATGCTTTAGCCAATTTACTCAGGAATATATATATATATATATATATGCAAAAAAAAAAAATTTATGTTATCTCCATAGTCTTAATTGAGAAGATTTGGTGTTAAATGATTAATAAATTTAGACTGGACTATGATTAGAGAACTTAAATTCAGCAGAAATGTTTATCACGATTTAGAAGATTGATAATCATCTTAACTTATTAGACTCTAACAATTTGGACCACAGAGAAATAAATACAATCATTATATATATTGTTCGTACAGATATTATTTACCAACAACTGTGATTTACAAGAACTTGATTATCTTCTATTTAATAATGTGATCTTGATATATAGGGCTTGCGTCCTCAATATGATTTTCTTTTAAGACAAGTCAATATTAGTCAAGTTGGATAATTATCCAAATATTTTCATTTCCTATATCATATATTAAGAAAAAAAAATATAAACTTAAAAAAATACCATGAATTTTCTTCGCTCGTATAATATATAATAAGGTGTTGAATATAAAATCTCGGGGATCGTAACTTAATAATTTCTTTTGTGTTTGTTTTGTACGAAATTCAAATTTAAGGGCCGAGAGTGGGAATGAAATTAAAAATAAAAAGGGGTTGAGTATAATTAAGTACACAAAAAGACCTAAATAGTTATCTAAACAAAAACAAAAGCAAGGTGCGAGGCAGGGAAGATGAAGAAAATGGTCCCTGTCCTTAGAATGAGAAGGAAAAGACGGAAGGACAGATAATTGTGCAAAAGGAAGGGAGACCCTTTGAAGACTAAGATTCTCCATTGCCGTCAATTAGGCGGCTTGATCTCGATGTGCCATAAAAGCAAAAGAATAGTGGTCGGGCATAGTGGAATATTATTATTATTATTATTATTTCCTGAAAGGATAGCGGAATGTTATCATTTCGTATTCGTTGTTTTGAATTCAAATGGGTGCTGTCTTATTAACAATTCATTCGTGCTTTTGAGTGGTTCTTAGAAAAAATGGGTCTCCCTAAGGCGCTGTCGGCCGTAGGTTAATATAAATCTTAATTTTTAAAATTTTTTTGGTTATAATTTCAAATTCTTCTGTTCTAATTTTTAATTTTCTTCTTTATAATTTTCAAATATTATTATCACTTCTTTCTTACAAGTGTCCATAATATTTTACTTAAACAATAAAAATGACAATTCTTTATTTTCTATTTTTTTAATAGTAGCTACTATAATTATTTTTATATTTTTAATAATAAAATTTTATTATTAAATTATATTTAATATTATGGCTATCCTATATATACGTAAATTTATATAGCAAATAAATATTAGTTAAAAAAATTTAAACAATAATAACCATAATATTATATAATCAATAATAAATTTTAAAAAAAATAAAAATAAAATTTGAGCCTGTTCGATTTGAGAGAATCAATAAAAAAAATAATTCTGAATCTTGATTGGAGTTAAGTTAAAATTCAATCTGATTTGCTTTGGCAGAATTGGATTGAAACTGAATAATACTAATTTAATTAAAAATAAAGAAAAAATTATTTAAATAAATTTAAATCTTAGACTTATTTAAGTAATTAAATTCAAGTTTCAACCACTAAACTATTTATAAATTTAATATTTCATTATATTTACAACATTATATATCATAAGAAATCTTGATTTATTTAAAATAAAATAAAAAACACTCTAAAGATTTGGAAATAGACTTCGTCTAAAAATTTTGCAAGCCTCAAAGATTTTTCTACTTACACTCGACAAAATATATTAAATAAATGATTAATTATTACATTAAATAAATATAATTAAAAAAAATGAGTAAATGGTTCATTATAAAATAAAACAGATTTTTTTTATTATGAGTGTATTTATTGTTAATTTTTCATTAAATTATTAAATATAAAGTAAGAGATTATAAAAAAAATATATGCTCATAATAAATTTTTACAATAAGTTTGAACTTTTACTTTTTAACTTCTATTTTTTTTATTTTTTGTTTGAATTTATTATTAAAAATAAAAACAAATAATTTTTAAAATTATGTCTATAATTATTTTCTCTATATTTATTTTTTATGAATTTATTATTGGCAATATAATTTTATGGTTGTTATTGCTTAGATTTTATTTTTGAAAAACTAATTTTTATTTGTAATATAATATTAGTAATTTATTTAATATTTGTTATGCTTTTCTATAATGTACGTTTAATAACCGCAAGCGCACGATGTCTAAATTATAATTTAGAATAATAAAATGTTAAGTTGTCGAACCCACGAAGAATGTAAATGTTTTAAATAATTATTGCAATGTGAATGACGAGAATATATTAAGGTAATATGAATAAACTCTATACTAAACTTAAAGAAAAACTAATAATTAAAATTACTAAATCAATTTAATGAAAAATCTGAGAAAATAATGCTCAAGGTATGTAACTACACCCAAGTAATTATGCTCACACTTGATTACTATCAGCAAGTACGAATTATCTATTAACTAAGCATAAATTGATTTTACTTCATCTTTCGAATCTCAATAAAATTTTATATTCCACCGTTCAAGCTAATATCTCTATTGAACTTAAATATGAGAAATATGTATTAAGACCGTCCTATTAATGTTACTTAATAACCAATTTTTTTCAACTAATTGATAACTAGGTTATGACTCCTTAATCCAATACAATAAACTTACTTCGTCAAGTATCGTTCATACATCCAACAGATGAGTTTAATGATTAATTAAACCAAACAATCAAATAAGGGGCATAAATAGATAATTCAATTCCTTTAATATTATCAAGTGCGAAACATAAATTACTACGGGTTCGTTACATCCTTAAGCACTGAGGAAATCAGTCAACCATAATGAATAATTCAATACAATTCAAATTCCAACATATATTCAACAATTAAGAACAAGAAAAGAAAAGATGAACTCAGAATGATGAACACTCGTAGTCTTTAATCTTTCTCCCTTGATCTTCAATCCCGTCAGTCTTTGAACTTAGTGTTTTAACCCTTCTCAAAGTCTTGTTTGGTTGCTAAATTCTTCCCTCCAACGTCCTCCATTTAAATCTTGTAAAAAGCCGTTTTTATAGACGAGCCGTAGGACAAACTCCATTCTGCGACTTCTCGCTGCAGCGAGAAAACAATTCCCGTTGCAGCGAGACTTTCTAGAATTTTCGCTGCAGCGAAAGAACAACTCCCGCTACAGCGAGGCTTTCGCTTGCTTGCTGCAGCGAAGAAAACAAATTCTCGCTACAGCGAGGATACCTTCCTCACTTTTATCTTCAAACTTTGTTGCCCTAGCATTCTTTCTTCTCGACTGTCTAAAAACTTCCATAAATCCGTTCATTTCTTTACAACTTGAACCATAAAGATCTTGTACAAAATAAACATAAAAAAACATAAAAATACTACCTGAAATAACTTAAATTAAGCAACAATTCATGAGAAAAGATGAGTGATAAAATCGCTCATCAAACTCCCCCAAACTAAGACCCTTGCTCGTCCCGAGCAAGACACAATCTAAACTAAACACCTAAAAACAAAAGAAATTAATAACCTAATCTTAATCCACTTTCGTAGGACTCACAATTGCATTGAGCGTATGCAACAAGCCTTTTAAATCCCTAGGATGCCCTAGTGGACGAGTGAAGTCTCTTGAGGGTTTTCAGCAGATCTACCCACAAAATCCCAATCCTACTACCCCACTCAGTCGGTACACACACACATGCAACAATTAAACACACAATCATAAAAATATGATAAAACAGACACTAAAATCAATCATGCAAAAACAAAGCTTGATGTTTGCTATTGATAAAACATATGAACTACAAATCTATCACATTGATGCCAAACTCAAAGACTTGACCACATTTCCATGCTCCATTAGACTAGCATCAATTTTCTTTTTCATTTTTTATCAAAGCCCATGCCTTCAAAAAATTTAAATGAATATAAGATCAATCTTACCTTTTACTTTACCCTTATTCATAAATGTTATGCAAAATCGACATTTGTAGATGTTTCACAAATCGAGCTCATTTGTTTCTAAGCTTTTTATTCCTTACCTTGGTTTTAAGTAGCTTTTTTACGCGAATGTTAATATTTGTGATACGAACCTCCGGTTACTCAGCATGTTAGAAACTTTGGTGGCTTTGCATACTCTTATTTCAAGGATTCGTTTTACGCGATTGTTAACATTTGTGATGCCAACCTCCGGTTATTAAGACCCTTGACACATTGGAGTAGTTTAATTGCTTAGTTTTTTTTTCAAGTCCAAAGTTTCACGTCTAATACTTTTTGTTTTTATGCAAAAACATTCATAAACTCAGGTTTCGTAATTGGCTCAATCAAATCCTAAATTCATCTTCGTTTTTTTAAGCATGTTTATTAATTTATTTCTTTCAAACTATCAACACTAGTCCAATTCACCTTTCAATTTATCTCATCTAAGTACGACATCAATGCATGGTCCATATTTTAATTATTCCATCAATAGTTCTCATCATCATACACATACATTCATACAGTCATAATCAAATTTTTAAAAAAATAAAAATAAACTAAAAGAAATAAAAAAAACTAGAACAAAAAAAACCACTAAAATAAACCTAGAATAAAAAGACCAAATAACATTGTCACTCACAAATCCTACCGGAGTACACTCCCCCCCAAACTTAAATAAAGCATTGTCCTCAATGCTTAAAATTGGGAATCATACCTGGGGGACGAGTATAAAGCTCACCTCAATTAATCCTCTTCTGCCTCTATATCGTCATCTTCATCATCTTCGTCATCTTCGTCCTCGCTGCTCTCATCCTCGTCATCGGACTCGAAAGGCTGAAACTGTTGAAGCTGAGGATATTGGGATGTGTCGTGTCCGACTAATCTTCCTTGGTGAAGGAGAATAGCGCCCAACCCATCTAGCGAACTAGTGACATAAGACATAAAATGCTCTCGTTGCTTTGATAGTTTCGCTAGCTTCTTCTGGGTCCGGTTAAGCTCTGAAGTAATACTCGCAAGTGAGCCTTTTTTCCCTGAACTGCGTTTGGGTCCCGAAAATGAAGGCTGCGGTGATGTGCTGGACCCGGTTGCCTTACCAATTCTTCCCATGGTGAGGATAGTGATGGGGGCTTTGGGCTACAATATTTCTGGACTAATGGCCTTGACCCTAATAGTGGAGATTAATTCAGAAATCAATGATGGAAAATAAATTCCTACCGTCATTTTTTTCGTTGAATAGCTTATGTTCTGTGACACCCACCATCCCACACCTATCTGCTTATTGTTCTTCAGGGCATATAACATAAATACCCTTTCTTGATTTACCTCTGTGAGATGGTATGAAGGGCTCAGGTGGGCACAAAGGAAATGATACCATACCTTCATCATTGGCGTCAACCACTTGATGAGGAAATTAGTGCGCATTCCCCTCACAGTTGTCCATGAAACTACCTCATTGCATAGGTCCGCTGTCAATGCATCCAAGTCCATAGACTCTATTTAGTCCCCCAAGTCATCCTGAATGAGGGGGATCCTATACATTCTATTAATTGAGTCTCTATCAAAGCGGACCTGCTTCCCCCGTACCATGGCATTTTGACCATGACACCCTTTTGTATTCGCATAGAATTCTCGCACTAGGGTCATGGATGCTGCCTTTGGTTGTTTTACAAACTGCTGTCATCCCTTTCGTTGAATCTCGTGAACTATTTTTGGGCTTTTAAATTCATGAAAAAGCATCCCCCGTTCCTTCAATCCAGCCCGCTTCTTAATCGATTGTTCAAAAATTGTAGCTGCATCTTAGAACCGAAATTTCGATCGATCATAATCTTCTTAAGATTCCACCCATGCTCTTTTTCCTATTGACTTTTGTCTAGGCATCTTGAATGTATAGTAATTCTTCAAAAATCAACTAAACCAAATTCACACCACGAATTCCTACTCGACACTAATTCACCCTTCACAACGAGTATATACTCCTCCAAACTTTGATTCAACAATGCCCTTAAATCAAGTCTCCCAATTTTTTGAAATTAAATCAACTTTCGTGCAACCTAACCCTAGGTTTCAAATAACCACAATGCTTGTAAAATGATGAGATGGAGAAGGAAAATCAATGTGTACCTGATATCCTTAAGAGTAGAGAGTGTCAACGTTGGATAAGAAAACGTAGTTGAGAGAGAATACACTAGCCTTTGCTCTTGATTGTGTGATTGTGTTGCGAAATGGCCAGATTTATTGAAAATTTTCCAGCGGCGTTGCAGCGAGAGTCTCGAGAAATTTCAATGCAGCGAGCAATTGTTTATCTTGCTGCAGCGAGGCTCTCTGTAATTTTCGCTACAGTGAATATGTTTTTCTTGCTACAACGAGGATCTTTGTAAAGTTCGCTACAGCGACTGATGATTTTCTTGCTGCAGCGAGCGTTTCTGAAAATTTCGCTGCAGCGAATGATATTCTCTCGCTGCAACGAGACACTCTGTAAAGCTCGCTGAAGCGAATGATCCTTTTTCTCGCTACAGCGAGAGTCTCTGTGATTTTTGCTGCAGCGAGAATACTTTTTTCGTTGCAGCGAGAATGGGATTCTTTTCCTCCTTTGGTTCTCTTGTTCTATTACACAACACTAATTAAATCAATGAAAATACAATAAGTTACATCTAAAGAATTATGTACTAAACAATCGTTGGGTTGCCTCCCAATAAGGGCTAGATTTAACATCCCCAGCTGGACTTGACCGGATCATTGCTACTCTGAATTTCCGAGCTTATAAAGCTCCTTCTCTTGTTCACATCCTTCATGTCCATAATAGTGCTTCAGCCTCTGATCGTTAACTCTGAACAATTGCCCCTCTTCATTTTCCAGTTCAATGACACCAAATGACACCAAACAATTGCCCCTCTTCATTTTCCAGACTTTCTTTCATCTGGAAATAACTCTTGAATTGGTGAAACTTCCTCTGCTTGTAATTCAATCCGTGATAAGTGATCAGCTATTACATTTTCACTACCCTTCTTATCACGAATTTCCAAATCAAATTCTTGCAACAGTAATATCCATCTCATCAATCGAGGCTTAGCATATTTCTTTGAAAACAAGTAGTGAATGACTGAATGATCCGTATATATGGTGATTTTGGATTCCAAGATCTTTCTTTGAAAACAACATCTCTTTTTTTTTGGTTGTATAGTTCACCTGGGCCTCATTCATCGTGCGACTCGCATAATAAATTGTTCGAAAGATTTTATCTCTTTGTTGGCCAAAAACTGCACCTATTACAAAATCACTGGCATCACACATTATTTCAAATGGTTCTGCCCAGTTTGGAGTAACTACAATGGGTGCTAAAGTTAATTTTTTCTTAATCTCCTCGAAAGCGTTTAGGCATGCATCATCAAATTTAAATACTGCGTCCTTCTCCAGTAAATTGCGGAGGGGTTCACAATCTTTGAGAAATCCTTAATAAACCGTCGATAAAATCCAGCGTGTCCCAGGAAACTTTGAACTCCTTGCACATTTGCTAGTGGTGGTAATTTTTGAATAACTACCAATTTAGCTTGATCCACCTCGATGCTTTCCTTAGAGACTAAATGGCCCAACACGATACCATTTCTTACCATAAAATGGCATTTTTCCCAACTAAGCACCAGATTCATTTTCTCACATCTTTAGAGTACCCTAGATAAATTATGTAAACAATCATCAAAGGAATTTCCAAAGACAGAAAAATCGTCCATAAACACTTCCATGACCACTTTCATGAGATTTGAAAATATGGCCATCATGCATCTCTGAAATGTTGCTAGAGCATTACACAAACCAAATGGCATTCGTCTGAAAGCAAATGTACCATACAGACATGTAAAAGTTGTCTTCTCTTGATCCTCCAGATAGATT
Organism: Trichilia minutiflora; assembly: GCA_035590515.1. Taxonomy (NCBI): domain Eukaryota; kingdom Viridiplantae; phylum Streptophyta; class Magnoliopsida; order Sapindales; family Meliaceae; genus Trichilia; species Trichilia minutiflora. The sequence continues at coordinate 15,310 of JAVXUL010130187.1, forward strand.
GGAATTTGATTATATCCAGAATAGCCATCCAAAAAACAATAAAACTCGTGTCCAATAAGTCTATCCAGCATTTGATCTATAACTGGCAATGGAAAGTGGTCTTTCCGGGTCACTGTATTTAGCTTCCTATAGTCAATACACACTCTCCATCCTGTCACCATTCTTGTTGGCACTAGTTCATTCTTATCATTTTTCACTACCATAGTTCCTCTTTTTTTAGGTACCACTTGCACTGAACTCACCTATGAGCTATCTGATATTGCATAAATAATGCCAGTATTTAACAACTTTAATACCTCAGCCCGAACAACTTCCTTCATAGCTGGGTTTAATCTCCGTTGATGCTCAATAGTTGGCTTGTATTCTTCCTCCATCAATATTTTATGCATACATAATGCTAGACTCAACCTTTTAATATCTAAAATAGACCATGCAATGGCTGATTGATGTTTCTTTAGAACTTGTAGCAGCCTTTCTTCTTGTTCTTTTTCTAACAATGATGAAATAATGACTGGCAATGTGGAATTCTCACCTA
>JAVXUL010130198.1:0-15844 GCA_035590515.1 Trichilia minutiflora
CAAGTGAATTATATTTGTCCATATAAGAATATATAATCATCACATGCATGCATAATTCATATTTGTTATTAATTTTGTCATCATCAAAAACCAAAAACATATGATATTCATTATTAAAAACAATATGCTAATCAATCTCCATATTAATGTTAAAAGATCATTTCAGGGCCATCATATACATATATCCCAGTAGACTCAATGAATCTTAAATGTGAATTGAAGAAGGGAATCTTACAGAATTAGCCTTAAGCTCTCAAAATGCCACCACCACCTTAATCACTCAAATGACACTAATAACCTGAAACTATAGAGTAAAAGGGGATAAGTATACTAGAGTATGCTCCGTGAGTAAATAATTATATATAAATATTTTAAGTTAAAGATATTAAAATAAATTATTTATATAGAACATGTAGAACATTTTAGTTAATTAAAAAATATAGCCTACTTGTTTAAAAAAACACTTAAGCTAACTACCTTTCTCTGCAATCACTCTGACCTTAAGTAATCTAAATATTATCAGTGAGTTTTTCATATAAAAACAAATTATCATTTAAGTAAAACATCATTTATTTCAAAATAATAAGATATTCATTTCATTAAAATATTGTCCATATCACTAACATTAGTCTCGAATAATCACGTGAAGATACTCATGACTGTCATTAATATTACCTCTCATAGATAGGCTACTCTATATTGCAAAAATATCACCAATTTTACTTATATCTATTTCACCTATACATAACTCATCTGTGCGACCTCTACATAGGTCCGTCCCTGGGATACTTTCCTATAGCTATAGCAAACATTCCAATACCGATCTATTAGCCATGTCACCAATAAAACAGTCATCATGAAATCCAATTATATAATGTGAACCCCATTCTTTGAGCATATGATAATTTTCTTTATGCATACGTGTACATATTATTGTATATAGTTCAAGCATTAAAGAGTTTACTATTTGGATTTCTATTACAAAGGAAGTATGTAATGTTAAATGGCTTTATAGCGAGAAAGAATTGGATTTTTGACCTCAAATTGATTCTAATTGGATAATAGTTTCTTATCATTTTTATAGAGTGTGAAGAGAGCTATTTATTAATAAATTATAGATTTTATAAGGTTATCCAGATCATAAATTATTGATTTTTGAAGTTGAGATAGAAATTGATAAGAAAAAGGGAAAATATTGATCCTTGGTAGTGAAAGATCGAACCAAAGGCATTGGGTATCGATACACATGACTAAGAAATATCAATATTTTATTCCTAAAAATTAAAAGCATCGATACTTAAATAGGGAACATCGATACTTGCATATAGAGGTAATGTCACGTTGTATACAAGGTTGAAGGTATCGATACATGAGAAAGAGAATATTAATACATATAGGAGCAATATCGATACATACTGGAAAAGAATTGATAAGTAAGTGCTACAATAGTCCAGTAGAGCCTGAGTATTACTTTGAGACAAGTATTGATACTTTAGGACATAAGGCGAACTTTGACGAGCCATTTTAGGAGAATATTTTGATCATTTCATGGCTACTTATATAGAGACACAGGAGCCTCTTCTCATATATTTCTCTTCTTTTCTTATTTCTCTTAGTTTTTTCTATATTTTTAAATCTAAAACTCATTTTGAGTCAAATCTTCATCAATCTTCCTTATTCTTTATAGAATCACTTCAAGAATCAACACTAAAGTTTGGGATCATCATCTAATCAAAGTATTGATCATTGATTTGAAAAGAATTAAAAGAAAGGACTTCGAGTAAATAGTAATTAAAAGGTGGAATCAAGTAAAAAATGGCTTTATTGTCATCTCTAAGCTTGAATAAGTATACCACTTAGCTTATTCTTTTGATTTGAACTATCACCAAACATAAATTAGAAAAAAGATAACTAAAGTTTACTATTCTACAAAACTTAGGAATTTTGACATAGTTTAATTTATTAATTTAATTAATAAATTAGGATATTTAAGTATAATATGGTATAGAGAAAGTTAGGAATGATTCATTGATGAACAAGAATGGAGATAGTCAAGAGGCTGACTATGAGGAGAAAGAGAGAGAGAATGAATAAATTGCCTAATAGGTAGGCAATAAAGATAATTATGATAGATATAATTGTAATCATATACATAATGCATTCTATAGCATGATTTTTGATATGAAAAAGGTTGTTAAGCCTTATGTATGTACGAATATAGGCATAAAAGGTTTGATTAGAGGATCCTCGTCGCGAGAAGGATATCAGGAGAGTGGTTCACCATCTCAAACTTTTGAATAGATGTTTTCTTATTCTCTTTCCTCCTTTAAAATTATTTTAAAATACTTGTATATTTTTATATGATTTAGAGTGATAAAATTTTTTTATATGATTTGTATTAGAAGAAGATGATGATTTGTATGAGATTATGGCTAGGAGAAGGCCACCCCTACTTTTGTTATGCATATATATGTTTGGTGATTTTATCTTAGTTGTGATATGTTTGGGGATTTATTGAGGATTTGTATGGATATGGCTAGAGCACCAATATTTTATGATATTATCTTATTTATTTGACCTTGTGTGTCATAATTTTATTTATTTGGCCTTGTCTGTCATTATTATTTATTTGAGCTTGTGTGCTATGATTTTATGAATTTGGCCTTGTGAGTCATTACTGTTTATTATTTTGAAGGTGAGGATTTTTATACAGTATGAAATAAAATAGATGAAAACAAATAGGCCCAAGGATGAAGATCGATCATGCAGTATGAAATAGAATAAATGATTAATACAATTCAATAATCTTATAAAATATAGTATGTTATTGTAATTTTACCTTTACTGATTGTAGATAGAATTCTATAGATCAAGAAGGATTTATATCTTGATTATCCATAAAGTGTTTATTGAATTATATTTTATGCCACACTTGAAATATGAATTGAATGATTCAAAAGTTGATTTTATAAGTTATAGAAGATATTTTGGACATTTGTTGCATGAATTGTCTTTCTTATTCGTTCACTGAATATTTTTCCAAATGCTCATCCCTCTTTCCTCACTTTTGATGATAGCGCAGCGACATGTAGGCATAGTCAAATTGATAAGAGTTTTTAACATAGTTTTTAAATACTCAACTTACTTTCATGTACTATAGTCCACTAAACAAAAAGATTATATTGAATAATTTGAATTTATGTATTGTACTTGATCAAGTATTTATTCTAATGAGTTGTATTGGATATATTTTATGTATATGTATTTTGATGTAAATTGAAACTTGGTTATGCTAGGTTGATTGTGAATGAATTTAATGCCTTACATGTTTTTGAAGTGTATTCTATCTAATAAAATGCATTTTTTGTATTCACAATGATTGTCACATAGCTGATTTCTAGAATCAATACATGACATAATATTAATAATATAAAAGCAAATCCATTAATATCAAAAATCACAGTTGTCCTCATAGGTCTCATACACATATCAAACATACCATAGGTTAATAATAATAATAATAATAATAATAATAATAATAATAATAATAATAATTTAGTTAAATAAAATATTCAAAAAATATATAAAAATATAAAGATTCACTTACTCTTCAAGGAGGATAAGCACTCCCTAATAATCCTTACGTCGGGTGGATTCCTTCCTTGGGTTATCGAGGCCTATTATATACGTATATATAAATCACAGTAATTTTCATACTTTAAACATTATTAATACTCTCTATATGAAATGCTTATGTTTATTAAATTAAATTTTATAAGTTGACACATAACTATTGAGGCTTCATCTAACAATGTCCATTTAACCAATTTTTATAAATAAAATCCCATGGCCTTTCTTATTAAAACATCTATCATTTAAATCGAAAACTCAATTCGATCTCCAATTTACTATCCAAATATAGTTTTCTCGAAATCATTTCTATTTTCCTAGAATTCAACCTTTATTTAGCTCATTTTAATCTACAAATAACATAATCTATCTCAATTCCTCGAATTCGTTCTTGAAATTTCAAATTCTATATTGTACAGAACCTTATGTTTTTATATTCAATCAAACCACAGATTAATGTTGAGAAAGTATTAGAAACCTTGCGAATTACTCAATTAGAATTTTAGAAGATTATAATTTCCACCAATTGCAAACCTTAACTTCCTCCTTATTAATTTCTTGGCAAAATTGCAATAAGGAACATTGTAAAAGCTTAAAAGTGTTGATTTCTATTGATTTAAGTGAAAATAAAAGGAAAAAAAAAAGAAATTGTAAAAGAGAAGGGGAGAGACCTTCAAAAAAGTAGAGAGGAGAAGAAACAGGTAAAAAGGCAGAGGAGAAAAAGAAAAGGACAAAAATAATCCCTCTACGATTTGGCCCCTATTTATAAGGCCTTGTAAAGTTACAAATCTACCCTTGAAGTAATAAAGGTGAAAGATTCTAGAAGGGACAAAATAGAATTTTTAAGGGGCAAGATTATATGTCTGACATTGATCATATGTTTTCCATGGTATCTGGTAGTGATCAGTGCCACAATTGATCACGGTCTCTTATAGTTGGCCCAAGTTAGTGTCAAGTCTAGCATCGACTTGGGAAAAAGTTAGGGTCAGTTCTCCTTTAATTTTTACTCTACTTCTACCTTTATCCGTCGCCTCTTTTTAAACTAGTTGTTCTCTATCTCTATGTTCCTCTTAAGCTTTGCATCATAAATACAAAAAAGCATGAAGTTTTGGGATATATATATATATATTAGGTAGTGAAATGACAGAAGTATCCTCACTTTGATTTGAAAAATATCATTCATGTCCACTTCAAAATAAACTAACATTTAATATGGTTCAAGTCCTTATGTTTAAAACTTCAATACACAACCTTTTTCAAATTAAATTCTTAAACTAAACATTGAGTCTCAATGTTGTGTCAATTACTTGTTAATTATGCACATGCATATATATGGATATAAGAAAAAATTGTTATACTATCCCTAGTCTAAAAAGCAGAGTTCACATACATAGAGACAGACTCTAAGAAATTTTAGGTTTATATTTAAAAACCTATATAAATAAGATTTTAGATGAAAAATTGCTTACCAAGGATAGCTCCCGTTGTAAAATGTGATAAATTTAATTTGAAAGTGATTGACTATTCTAAAGCAAACTTTGTCAGATATTATAATTCAAGAAAAACAATATTTGAATATATTTTTGTATTTGTTGTATCTTAGAAGAGTGCAAAGTAAACTTTGACTGCCATTTCTATTACAGAAGCAGAGTTTGTATCATACTTTGAAACTATATCGCATGGTGTATGGATGAAAAGTTTCATTTCCGTACTTAAAATTCTGAATTATATTTTTAGGTCATTAAGATTATATTGTGATGATTTATTTGTAAATTTTATGGTTAAAAACAACAAAAACAATAATGAAGTAAACACATTAACATTAAATATTTAGATGTAAAAAAATGTGTTAAAGAAAAAATAATAGTCATTAAATACGTAAGCACTAAATTGATGATTATTGATATTTTCACTAAAATTATGACTCCATTAAAATTTAAGGATCATGTAGATAGAAATGGATTTAGTTTCTTCATGTAATTTATTATAAGAATGAATATAATAAAACTTTATTTTTAATATTTTCTTATATTTGATTTTTCTTTATGTTTATATTTATTATGAAAAATATCATTAAAATTTGAACTTATAATAAATATAAGTTTTATTATTAAGTTAAATGGTTTAATTTTTAAAAATTATAATACATCATAATATATGAAAGATAATACTCAATTTTAAGGGATTTATTATCATAATTCATGTATTTTTTTTATTATAGTAAATGATAGAATATATGAGGCAAGTGGGTTAATGTTAGAATGTTCATATATTATGTTTATGTATTAATGACCAACGTTTATATTTTAATCACCATAAACGTGTAAAATATGGTCATCTATACTCCTTAGCCACGTTCGTGCATTGATAGTAATAAATTCTATCATTTTTCTTACTTACCCATATTCTCAACCTTTCCTCTGCTTCTTGATGTAAGGAGTCCTATAACCTTTTTTTTACTCCTTAGCGGAAAAAGTATTATAAATTGATAAGGTTTTAAGTGCCTTAAAACTGTTAACTCATTCAAAATACTTATACTGTCTAAAGAGCGTTAGAACAGCTTAAAAGTATCCCAAATTCTTCAGCAAACTACAGAAAACTTAATTGCTGAAAATATGTCAATTGTTTTTTTACTAGTTAATCTATTTAATATTTAAATAATTAAAAATATGTTTAAATCAATTTTAATATCCAACATCGTATCATAGAAAAGAAATTATTAAAAAAAAATCTTTATGATAATTTCAACGTTAAATGTTTCAATTTTATTAACATATTAAAAAAAAAATCAGATGTCACTGTCAATAAGCGATTGTTTAACAACTCAAGTTTCACGTTCTACTTGTTGAATTTTTTTTCTCTACTGACCACATAATTATTAACCTTATCTTTTGCTCAGCCGTCTGCTCAATAATTACACATATTTAAAAAAAAAACAAGTTGATTGTGACAAATAAATAATTAATAATTTTTTCATTAAAATTTTTTACAAAAATTCTTTAGATTTATTGTGAAAAGCTCTGTTTGAATGTTAGACCAAACCAAGCTTTAATTTTTAATATTAATTTAGGCATAAAAGGACGTAATATATCATATGTAGAATTGCTCATAAAGATTTTTCATATTTTTCATAACTTGACATTATCATATCATCTTTGTTGATGTAAAAAATTGGTGTCGTCCTTAACATCGAACACTAGCTGATCTTTTCCTTTTACTTCTTAATCCAGAACTGTAAAATAATAGAAATCTCAGGGGTAAAGTCAGTTTTCCGACGAAAACCTTCCGATACTTAAATCAGAGAGGGTTTTACTTTGTATGTGAGAGTAGTGTGCATGAAAATATAGAATTTTCTTTTCTAAAATCTAAAAAAAGTAATGTAAAACGTAGCAGAATATAACCGAATCTACCTCCCATGATTTCTGGATGCTGGATATTAGAAACATAGAATTTCGTACCTTTGAACACGTGTTATTGCATGACTAACGTATTCAAAACAGCCTGCTACAGAAATCAGGGGGCGTGAGAAACTGTGATACTGTTCCTGCCACATCAGCCCCAAGACCCCGAGCATACGTTTCTCCGAGAAAAGCTTTCAGTTCTCCCGAGAATGAAATCCCCTAGTTCTCGGGACGCCCTTATGCAGCAGGCTATGGCTTTGATGATACCATGTTATAGCGTCGTGAAAGCCTGTATACTTCGAGTGCTCACGAGCCCCTGCCGTTTTATATGGATCATATCAGTCCGATTCCCTGAGACTTAGACTTGAAGGTCTGTCGTTGAAGACCCTTTGACTAAGTGTGGATCAACCGTGGATAACTCAAAGGAAGCCTCCTGACCAATAGTCTTGGACAGATTACCCGAGACGATCTCATTATCTCTTGTATGGCGTAGACGGCTCTCGGGATGATGTCGTATCAAGAGGTCCATTAGGAGATAATATGCCTATATAATGGGCCTAGACAAGGGCATGGAGATGGGCCTGGGCCCGTGGGCTAGGCCTTGACAAAATACCTCAACACTAAATCCCCCAGTTTTTAATTGAAAATTGACCAGATTCTGCTCAGCTGGTAATGGTTGCCATTACACTTCGATTAACTTCTTTGGGAATACAATCGTCAATCCACGTGTCACTACCCATTGATAAACCAATCTGAAAGGCTGTGATACTCGGGCCGTAATAATGTCACCTTCAGAATGGACCCCATACTCATTTAAAATTTGAAAAAAAACCGACCCTTGACGTTTTGTATTAGTATGATGTGACATCCTTCTGTTCGTTGGATCGAAATCAACGATCGGGATTCTTTTGGCTTGTCTATAAATACTTCTTCCTTTTCTGATAAATCTTTTTCTCTCTTTCTATCCTCACTTTCAAACAAAAGTATTCTGAGCATACTCTCCAGGGCATTCTTCGCTGTTCTCAGAAGTTTCTGGCATTCCCAATTCTCACTTTCTTTTTCTCCGAACAAATCTGCAGTACATCACATCTGGTAAGTTCTTTCCCACCTTTCTACGGATTTATGGCAACATTTTTATAAACTATGAATAAAATATTATGAATATATGCTTAGATGGAATAGGAAATTATTAGGATAGGAGGTCCACTAGGGATTTTGTAGAAAAAATATTTTAGAGTTGTCAATGATCCCTAAACAGTCGCCTAACCGTTTTACCCCTTGTTTTTCTGAGCAGAAATGGCATCTGTTTCTAGCTCTCTGAACCGACCTGGGGCTATTGATGGGGGAGACAACGTAGTAGAGGGCTTAGAGTTAGTTGCCAACCTAGAGCTTATTTTCAAGGTTCGATCTCCGTACGAGCAGGACTGGTTCACCTCCACTGTCCTGGAGACCGATTTAGAGGCTTATAAGCCCTTTTTGACATCCCTGAATATGTGTATCTCTGAGCCCCCGAGGCCAGCAAAATATCCAGCACTCCTCCCAAGGGCGAAGTAGCTTTTAATGAGGAGTTATTCCATTTAGGGGTCAAGTTGCCTTTGCAATCGTATTTTTGTTGGCTCTTGACCAACATGAGAATAGCCCCTACCAGTTAAATCTGAACAGTTGGAAGACATTGGTAGGGTTGTACGTACTATAGGGACAGATATCAGATTTCCCGCCTTTCATGGAAGAGATAGAGCACATGTTCGTGCTTAAAAAAAACCTCGGAAAGAACTCCGGGTGGGTATATCTTCAGGCCAGGTCTCAGAAGCCCAACCCGATCAATAGGAACCCCACTAGTAATAAAGACTAGAAAAGTAAATGGTTCTTTATGGGGAAAAACTGGAATCTTGAGCCACATCTTCCCGTACCGAACATGTTCAGCGAGGCTCTATTTTGGTCGGGAGAGCCAGACTTGAACTCCCAGAGCCTAAAAATTATAAGACAGGTCAGGGATCAGTCTTCGGATTAGAAATTATTATTTTTTGATTCGAGTCTAATCATCTCGAGTTTAGTGAAGACATGCCCGAGTAGGAACTTCGTGTACCTAAACAAGAAAAACTTTGTCCAGAGTATAATTTCTTCCTGAATGCCCGACTCCACAATATATATATATATATATATATATATATATATATGTATGTATGTATGTATTTTCACTATGAATATTATTGACTCTCCGTTCATTATTTTGTAGAAGCAATTATGTCTGAGAAGCCTTCCGCCTTGTCCTCCATAAGCAAGCTGGTGAAAAAGAAGCCAGCCAATCCCTCTAAGCGAACTCCCCTAACAAAAAAACAACAAGGTCGGGTGGACGTGCTCACGAGAAGAAGGAACTAGAGGCCCTCGAATTCTGACTCCGAGTCCACCTCTATTATTGCCCTAGATAAAGAGAAGGGCATAATGGTGGAGAAGCCACCATTGGCCAAGGGGTAGAAGAGGCCCCAAGACTATCCCTTGATTGATCCAGCAATCAAATAATTAAGAATCGGGGGGTTGTGCCCCATAAAAGCTGACACAGGCGACTTTTACGGGGCTAACAAGATAACCGAGCTGAGGGTGGGTGATATTCCCAAGAAGAAGCACAAGAACTTCATTCACCTACTCGACTTGATAAATGATGTCAGACGATATGTGTCCCCGCCCATTACCGAGAAGCTGAACAAAACAGAAGACACTGAGGCCATAGACTTCATGTACAGATAGGGTCTGAAGGTAAGTTCAACACTTAGTTTTTATTGCATGCCTGTGGATTTTGGATCACTAATATTTCTCCCTAATTGTAGGTGTGCTACCAAATGAAGCAACAGATGGAGGCTCAAAAAGACGAGACGCATAAAATCAAGAAGCTCGAGAAGGAGAATGCATTCGCTCTCAAGCAGTAGGAGAAGGCAGAGGCCAAGCTGGCCACTAAGAGGACTCAGTGGGAGGCGAAGGAGGCTGCATGACAAAAAGAGCAGGACGAGCTCGAGCTCCGGCTGGCCTCATTCGAGTCTGCACACTCAAGGGTCAGCCTTGAGAACGTCAATCTGAAGTCTCAAATGGCATTACAACAATCCGAGATGAAGATATTAAAACATCAACTAGCTAGTGAGCTCGAGAGAATCCAGATTACAGTGGAAGTCGCCGAGGCGGAGGGGAAGGCCTCGCTTAATCAGGCCATAGGCCTGACCTACCAGACCTTCTATGAAAAGTACCCTGACCTTAACCTCGGATGGCTCTACGAGGAGCTGGGGAGAGAAGTACCTGATTTTGGGGTTCGGGCTACAGAAGCAGAAAAGAAAACCCTGTCTTGGTCACTACAGTTGAGGGAGTCCATACCGATCCTCCTGCCTCAACAAGTCAACCTCCATCGGATCCTATCATCGATCCAATACCCCAAGACCCTACAAATATAAATAAAAACCAGTAGGATCGGAATTCTGTACAAGAACACTATAATAATTGAATATTTTAATGAAATTTTAGTTCTGTATATTCTGTTCTTATTGATATTGATAGCTCTAAGTTATTTTTGATGATTATATGGCATAATAAATTTTCTATGTTATATTGTTTTTGATAATGCCAAAATAAATAACAAGTAACAAAAATGCATATATATGTGATAATTCGAATGAATTTAATTGATAAATGAACACATATAAGTCACTTGCTTTCTTGGAAAGAGTATATGTTTTTGTAGGTGAGAAAATGTGAAGAAAGTGTCAAGAAAAGCTCATCAAGGCACAAACGTATCGATACATTACTCAAACGTATTGACATGTTTTAGTCACAGTTCAAAATCAAAGCCCAAGTTCCGGAACCTTTCACAAAATTGTTTCGACACCTTTGATCTGGGCTCAAACGTTTCAGAAACTCTTCACAAACGTATCGATACCCTGAAGCCTTGATCAAGCACTTTCTTCCTAAACATATCGATACCCCTGAAATTTCTACAAACGTATCGATACCTTAAGGACAGTATCAAGCACCTTCATGACGAACTTCAGCTCTTTCACGTCAAAGTGTTCTGATACAAATGAAGAACGTATCGATACCTTCAGGCTGAAAATCTTAAACGTATCGATACCCTGAGATATGTATCGACATCTTTGCAAAAATCAAATTTGTAACGGCTAGTTCAGAGACATTAAATGCTGTCATTAATGAAGGTAAAATGAACCGTTGTGACGAATTTATGAGAGATATATAAACATCAATTTTAGAAGACAAAAGAACAAGCATTAACACAATGATCTGAGTAAGAAAATATTCATCTGAAAATTCCTTGTTTTATTCTCTCTTCATTATTCTTTGTAATTAATTCTAGTAAGAGAAATTGTTTATATTATACATCTACTATGTAAGAGAGTTGTTGTTAAAAATTAATTCTTGTGAATTAATTGTGAGTTCCTCTTCACTTGTGATAAGAAGAAATTGCTGTATTGGGTTTCACTTCACCCGTCGAGAAAGAAAGTTGTAATATGTGGTTTCCCTTCACCCGTTCAAAGAAGGTGTTATACTTGGGTTTCTCTTGACCCGTGAAATATAGATTTAGTGATCCTCGGTGTGAGTGGATTTGACCGAGAAGAGTGAACGTAGATGTGTAGTCGAACTACTATAAAAATCTTATCTTGTGCATTCAAATTTTTGTGTTTGTAGTTTATATTTGTATTCTCTCGACCATTTCATATTTTCGTTTAAAATTTTATAAATCTCTAATTCACTCCCCTCTTGGAGTTTGCCTACTGGGACTTCTTCATGTTGATATTGGTTAACTTATGACTTGAATGATTGGCTTTAATAACATATGTATCATTGTTAATTAAGATTGAATATTCAATAGCCATTAATTGCCTAGCACTTAGAAAAATATATCCCAAAATAATGCCCACTGTACCTTTCCCTTTAACTTCCATTTCTTTACCTTTTTTAAGCTGCACCTTTAACTTCTTCGTCTCATCAAACTCTTTGAACAAGGATTTCATCCCTGTCATATGATTTGAATAATCGTTATCTACAAACCACTCATCGTTTAACTTATTGTTAGTATCAAAATGAGCTATAAAAAGCTTACAACTTTCTTCTCCATTCTTTGCTGCATAATTCTCGTGCTAATCTATGTACCAACAATCAACTTTTATATAACCATATTTCTTGTAATGATAACATTGAATACTATTCTTATTGTTTTTTTACTTATTAGAAATTTTTATTATTTCTTTATCCATCAGACTATCGTTACCTATCAAAGTGACCTTTATTGAAATCGCTGACATCATTGTGAAACTAATGGTTGCATATAAGGATGTCTAAAACCCAAAGACATAATGTAAAATTAAGACTTTTAATAAATTCTCAAAATTTCTCTATCTAAAAACTCAAACCTCTTCACACTTTCTTCATTAATGTAATTTTATGCATTTTAATTGATATTTCTACTACCTTTATTTATCTATTTATAGACAAATGAATGAACAAATTATTGTAATTGTTTATTTAAATAATTACATCTTTTTCTAATGCTGTCTTTTCAGTATTAGATGTGTTTTTTCACTAAAGAATATGATTCTACTTGTGGCCTCACTTTGATTATGTCCTTTCAATCTCCTATTTGATCAAAATGATCAGGTTTCTTTTTGATGTTTGAATATTCTATGCGTATAACTAATCATTATCACTATACCATAACTAAATCACAAAAATTATGGTATGCATATTTTACAATCATAAAATGGCATCAAAATCAAAACTAAGGAAAAATCTTATTCGTACTTAGTTTTTATAGTGACTTACACACACTAAGCATCAAGTGTTACATAAATTCGTCTTAATGTTTTATACGAACTTTTACATTCAAAATGATTTATTATAACCTTTATTAACCTTGCTATAGTATTCTTTATTTTTTTCTCCAATCAATATTTATAATAAATCAGATAGAGTTGTATCATTATTTTCTCAGGCATTCTTGATATTCAATAAATGATACCTTTCTACATGTTAACTACACATCTAAATGACTCTCAAACTCATAATAGTTGCATCCTTTCTAAATTTCTTCAGAGACGATCCCTTAGTCTTGGGATCGACTGTCATATCTTTCGGGAGGACCTGGTCAAGCTTAATTTTACCCCTATTTTGAAATTTTTTCCTTCACTTTTAAATACATAAATGGTAGACTTTTTATCATAGAATATATCTATATATATTTTAGATAAATTTAATTGTATATTATCAATATACCTTTCAGTATACATAACTTTACTATGTACTATACTACCTATATAACTATTCTATCTGTTATACTACCTAAGATATATTCAGCTTCTATAATGGATTTTAGCACACAATCTTGTTTCTTTCATAACTAAGAAATTGTTATTCCACCATAAACTTTATTGTCACTTGTTGATCCTGCAAAATTTGCATCATAATACTTAATAAGTTTTAAATTATATAAATCAAATCAAAGTTTCATACCTTTAGTTTCTTTCAAATCATTTACATTTTTTTTCTAGATAATTTTCTTGATATAGATATAATATCTTTAATTTCTATCTCTAATAATTTTAATCCCCAGAACATAAGATGCTTCATCCATATCTTTCATATCAAACTTTATAGTAAGTTATTACTGACTAATAAAAATCATCCACATATAATAAGAGTATAGATATTTTATCTTGATATTTTTAACTATAGACAAAATAATTCAATGGATTCATTTTGTAACCTAAATTTAGGATTGCTTAATGGAATTTTAAACACTATTTTTAGATAATTATTTAAGTCTATACAAAGACTTCTTTAAGTTATAATCTGTCTTTATTTCCTTTAACTATAAAACCCTCTGATTATGATATATTAAATATCTTCTTTGAATTCATCATTAAAAATACAGTCTTCACATTTAACTAAATACTATTTATATTTTATTCATACTAATATAAGTATTATGTTTTAATTATGATTCGACTCTATATTTGAGCCTTTGTCAAGAGATAATTACTAGTATTCCCTGACCAGATGTAACTTGACTTTATACTTGGATCTTTGTTATGATTGATATTATACTTTAGTTGGCTGTGACTTAACCTTACACATGGGCCTCCATCACGGATTAATTGTTATGATAATTCGAATAGATGTGAATTTAGTATTTACAAAGTCTATTTTAGGCATATCTATCTAAACTTTCATCAGTCTTTAATTTTATCATACTCATTTACATCTGTTGAGGTGTGAAATGAATGCGGTTATGATGTCACCAAATCCACATCAAAAAGAGTTGATGGCCAGATCCTCAAATGCAAAGCCTCACATCCAAGTCCCTGCAAGACAATAACACACTTAGAGTAATGTCGGGTGTATTTTTTTGAAGAAAAAACTCCGATGTCGAAGTCAGTGAAAGTAAAGGACGAAAAACAAGTAACTTCGGTGGTGGAGGAAAAAGGAAAAGAGAAATAGACAACCAAGAAAGGTGAAGAAAAGGTGCAGAGGAAACTTGCAATTTGCTTTTTTGATGGAGAAAATGAGATCCAACCCAAAAGCGTCAAAAGAAGAAAACCAAAAAACACCCTTTGCTGCTGATTTTGCCTCCTTATATAGGGCCCTTGGGAAGTGGATAAAATGACTTGGCATCGAAGAATAAAAATGATGGGACGTTAATGGCTTGGTACAGTGTGCCAGTCGCTTTTTATTTAAGAGATGTGACGTCCATCAAACCTGCTACTATCAGATCTCTGAAGTTCGAAGGGTGATGAGATATATTTCAGGGATCCGTTAGGGTGGCGTTTCTTACTGCATGATCCTTGATCATTAATCATTCCTATTTTTTATGGTCTTCAAGGGCTGACGACGATGTCAGATTTTTTGGGAGGTAAGAGAGGGGTAATCAGGAATCCTGAGGGGTATTCAGCTGGGATTCCTGTGGTGGAAGACAAAAATCTTGAGAGGTCACATTTTCGCGAGTAGTCAGGAATCTGAAAGATAAGACAGTCGTGATTCCTGAGGAGGGTCAGTCGGGATTCCTGAGGAGGGTCAATCAGGATTCCCAAGAAGGGTCACAAGGGGTTGGGTGATATTATTAAGGGGTCGAAGATGACAATTGTCTACCTAGGGGGTCTCCACATATCATTTGGATTTTTATCAAAACATCCAGTCTCCCAGTTTCTAGTGTGACACTTAAGAGGCTCTAATCAAAAATTATGTCTGGCTGGGTAGATGCGGACTACCCAACTGTTACCTCGAAAGACCATCAGTTTGTGAGCTATCAAACGCTAGGTTACCAGGGGTCTACGTGTCAGGAAATCAATGGCTAAGAGTCAAATCTTCCTCGAGTCACAAAATCATTTATGGGCGCAAACACGTGACAATCCCCTAGTCATAGAGATTAACGATTGAGATCTAGGGTCTCATCAGTATATAAATCTACTTTTCTCCTCTCTTTCCTTCATTTTTTGCCTTTTTGATTTCTTGTTGCTGTCTCATTGGTGCCCTAAAACCTTCTGCATTTTTTCTTTCTGTGCTTACGGTGCTTTATCTTCCTTTGTTTGCTTTCTGTTTTGCAAGTGAACTATTCTTCTTCGTCCTCCTTGTAAGCTTTTCTTCTCCTCATATTATTTTCGTGATTTTGTAAGGTATGACTTTAGATTTTTTGTTGTTTCTAAAGCTTTTCTGTGGAGCTTGGTTTCTAAAAAGGGGGGTTGATGCCCCTGTTCCGTCTGATGGTGTGAGGGATTTTGGGAGTGTTGATTGAAGTTTTTTCAGGAACATGTTTTTTGAGGGGT
>JAVXUL010130228.1:0-15843 GCA_035590515.1 Trichilia minutiflora
AATTAAATTTTTCTAAGTCATGTGCTCGGGGTCTTTTTACGAATATATTTAAGCCATATGTGTATGTGTCAACCCGAGCATTATCCTTAATGAAATATTTTCTAAGTTATTCGATCAGATACCTTCATCGAGCTGACAAGCATTTGGATATCTATATCAGACCGAATGTATTGCTTAAAGGGATTTTTCTAAGTCATATGTGCTCGGGAGATTTTACCGAATATATATAAGCCATATGTTTATGTATCAACCCGAATGTTATCCTTAATGAAATATTTTCTAAGTTATCTGATCGGATGTCTTCATCGAGCTAATAAGTGCTTGAGTATTCATACCAAACCGAATGTATTACTTAAAGGGATTTTTTTATTTTTCTAAGTTTATGCTCGGGACCTTTTAACGGATATATTTAAGTTATATATTTATGTATCAGCCTGAGTCTTGTCCTTGGTGAAAAATTTTTTAAGTCCTTTAGCCAGATGTCTTTGCCGAGCTACTGAGCTGTTTGGCTATTTGTGTTGAGCTGAATGTTTTGTCTATGAAATTTTTCTAAGTTATACGCTCAGAGAAATATTGCAAATATTCAGAGCAGACAAGAACGGAATATACAAAACATAATATTTATTAAAATATCTGAATTATTACAATATGTTTTACAAAACATCCGACCATACTGGTCTTTATTTACATTTGTGGGGTCTTGTGGAGTCGTGTCTGAGGTAGGATCCGACAAAGGTTGACTTGTTGTAGTCGGAGGATCAGCATGGACTTCTTGAGCTGCAATATCCGAGGCGAGGATTTCTTTTTCTGCTTCTGTACCTCGAGCCCCAAAATCAGGTATTTCTCTCCCCAATACCTCATAGAGCCATCCAAGATCAAGGTCGAGGTACTTCTCATGGAAAGTTTGGCAGGTCAGGTCTATCACCTGATTAAGCAAGGCCTCCCTTCTGTCTCGAGGGCTTCTACTGTAACCCAGATTCTCTTGGATTCCCCGGCCAGCTGCTTCTTCAATATCCCCACTCGGATTACTGTAATTCAATCCGAGACTTCAAGTTGGGGTTCTCAAGGTTGACCCCCGAGTGAACAGACTCAGATGAGACTAGCCGGAGCTCGAGCTCCTCTTTCTCCTTCTGCCATGTAGCCTCCTTTGCCTCCCATTGAGTCCTCTCAGTGGCCAGCTTGGCCTGCGCCTTCTCCTGCTGGTTGAGAGCAAAGGCGTTCTCCTTCTCGAGCTTTTTAATCTTGCTCATCTCATCTCTCCGAGCCTCGATTTGTTACTTCATCTAGTAGCATGCCTACGATCGGGGAGAAATGTTAGTGATCCAAAACTTACAAGCATGCAATAAAAACCAAGTGTTGCACCCACCTTCAGACCCCGTTTGTATATGAAGTCCATAGCCTCGAGGTCCCCTGTTTTGTCGAGTTTCTCGATAACGAACGGGGCCACATGTCGCTCGACGTCATTGATCAGGTCGAGCAGGTGGATGAAGTGCTTGTGTTTCTTTTTAGGGATGTCACCCACCCGTAGCTCAGCTATCTTGTCGACCCTATAGAAGCCGCCCACGTCGGCTTTTACAAGGCCCAACCCCCCGATTTTTATTTGTTTGGTTACTGGGCCAACCGGGGGACCGTCTTGGGGCCTCTTCTGTCCCTTACCCAGTGGTGGCTTCTCCACCATTATGCAATTGCCTTTGTTCAGGATGACAACAGAGACGGACCCGGAGTCGAAATCCGAGGGCCCCTGGCTTCTTCTCCTGACGAGCATCTCCCTCTGACCTTGCTGTTTTTTAAAAGGGGGAGTTTGCTTGGAGGCATCGTTAGTGGAGGTGTCGACTGGCTTCTTCTTAGCCAGCTTGCTCAGGGAGGACAAGGCGGAAGGCTTCCCATAATACATGATAGTTTCTGCAAAATAACAAACAGAGAGTCAGTGATATTCACAATGAAAAAATATATGTACATATTATGGACTCCGACATTTAGGAAGGAACTGTACTCTGGGTAAAATTTTTCTTGGTTAGGAATACGAAGTCCCTACTCGGCCATGTCTTCACTAAGCCCGAGATGATTAAACGCAAATCAGAAAGAAGCCATTTTTTATCTGGGGATTGATCCCTAGCCTGTCTTATGATATCCAGGCTACGGGAGCTCAGCTCCGATTCTCCCGACCAAAAGAGAGGTTCACTAAATGTATTTGAAACGAGGAGGTGTGGCTCGAAGTTTCAATTTTCTCCCATGAAAAATCATTTGCTCTTTCAGTCTTTATTGTTGTTGGGGTTCCCCTTGATCGGGTTAGACTTTTGAGGCCTGGCTTGGAGGTACACCTACTCGGGGTTCTTCTTGAGATTCTTCTTGAGCACGAACATGTGCTCTATTTCCTCCATAGAAGGCGGGGAGTCAGATATCTGCCCCCACAGTATATACAGTCCTACTAGTGTCCTTCAACTGTTCAAATTTAACTGGTAGGGGACTATTCTCATATGGGTCAGGAGCATGCAAAAATATGATTGCAGAGGCAACCTGACCCCTAAGTTGAACAACTCCTTGTTGAAGGTCACTTCGCCCTCGAGAGAATGGCTGGGCATTTCACTGGCCTTGAGGGCTCGGAGGTATATATCTTCGAGGATATCAAAAAGGACCCTGTAGGTTTCTAAGTCGGTCTCCAGGACTATGGAAGTGAATCAATCTTGCTCGTACAGAGACCGAACTTTAGAAATAAGCTCGGGGCTGGCAACTAACTCTAAGCCTGCTCCTACGTTGTCTCCCCCTTCAACAGCCTCGGGTCGAGTCGAAGAGTTAGAAACAAATGCCATTTCTACTTATAAAAACAAGGGGTAAAAAGGGGTCAGGCAGCTGTTTAGGGATCATTGACAACCCTACAATGTTTTTCTACTCGGTCCCTAGTAGACCTCCTATCCTAACAATTTCCTATTACACCTAAACATGTATCCACAACATTTCATTCACAGTACAAAAAAATATAACCGTAAATCTGAAGAAAAGTGGGAAAAGACTTACCAAGTGAGATGAATCGCAGATTTGTTCAGAAAGAACGAGAGTTGAGAATACTGGAAACTTCTTGTTCTCAGAGAATGCTTTACGGAGTATGCTCAGAGTGCTTTTGCTTGCAAGTGAAGATAGAAAGGGAAGAAAAGATTTGACAGAAAAGGGACGAGGTATTTATAGACAAACCAAAGAAACCCCGACCGTTGATTCTGATCCAACGGACAAGGGGGTGCCATATCACCCTAATATAGAACGTCAAGAGTCGGTTTCTTTTCAAAATTTAAATGAGGTGGGATCCACCCTGGTGGTTACATTATACGGCCCGAGTATCTCGGCCTTTCAGACTGATCTATCAATGGGATAATGACACGTGTAGTGACAGTTGTATTCTCGAAGAAGGTAACTGAAACGTAATGGTAACCCATACCAGCCGAGCAGAAGCTTATTAGTTTTCAATTAAAGTCTCTTTTAATTAGAAACTTGGGGGTTTAATGTTTGGGTATTTTGCCAAAGCCCAATCCACGGGTCCAGGCCCATCTTCAAGCCCTTGTCCAGGCCTATCATACAGGCATATTATCCCCGAGTGGATCCTTTGATATGACGTCGTCTCGAGAAGCCATTTACACCACTCGGGAGATAATAGATCTCGTCTCGGGTACTTTGCCTGAGACTACTGGTCAGAAGATTTTCTTTGAGTTATTCACAGTTGATCCGCACTCGGATTAAGGGTCTTCAATGACAAGACTTTCGGGTCCAGGCTCGAGGGGGTCGGACTGATATGTTCTATGTAAAATGACAGGGACTCGTAAGCACCCGGGGTATATAAGTCTCCGCGACACTACATTCTGGCGTCATCAAAGTCATAACCCACTGTATAAGGGTCTCCCGATAACTAGGAGATTTTATTCTTGGGAGAACTGGAAGCTTCACTCAGAGAGACGCAAGCTCGGGGTCTCCGGGATAACGTGACGAAGAACAGTGTCACAAGTCCCTATGCCCTTTTGATTTGCAATAGGTTGCCCTGGTAACTTCAGCCATGCAACAACACGTGTCCAGAGGTGCGCACTCTCAAGCTTCCAATATACAGCACCCAAAAATCAAAGGAAATGGATTGGCAATCAAATCCATTCGAGGATATTGAGAAAAACGCATTGTGAGACATTCTTTTTAACTTTTCAGAGCATCCAGGCATCATACTCAGGGATAGAATATTCCATGCCATTCATACTCTTCATGCATTCTTGTTTGCTTGCATGCACACTTATTTCACACACTAAGTAAAACCCTTTCTGACGAAAACCCTTCGATGCTTAAGTCAGAGAG
This sequence comes from Trichilia minutiflora, assembly GCA_035590515.1. Classification (NCBI taxonomy): domain Eukaryota; kingdom Viridiplantae; phylum Streptophyta; class Magnoliopsida; order Sapindales; family Meliaceae; genus Trichilia; species Trichilia minutiflora. Next base: position 4,327 of record JAVXUL010130228.1, read on the forward strand.
GGTTTTCGTCAGAAAATCGACTTTATCCCTGAGGTGTTCTATGTGTTTGTAGTCTCAAACTCAAAGACGAGAAGTGAAAATCTATTAGTACTGGGAGAGTCGAGAACAATGCCGATTTCTTGGATCAATAAAAACAAATCTTTACAATTTAATTTTTTGTGTAAATATATTTTGTAAGAGTACTCAAATTAAATAGTTTATGCATATAATTAAAATTGTTAAATTAATTAGACAATATTATATGGCACTGACAGTATTTTTTTTTTATTCTTGAAAAAGTTTTATTAAATATTTTTATTTTGGGTTCATAATTCTAATTAATTTTTGTATGTTTAAATTTAATTAGTTGAGCTGTGTGAGTTGTGTGCCACGTGTAGATACCCACCATTATTATTGATGGCCGACTACAAATAAATTTTGTTCAATCACAGACGGCTGGCTCAGATAACAAAATGGCTGGGACGGCACAATGCTTATATAACAATCCTACAATAATAATAATTTGTGATTTATTTAAAAATAATTAATGACTTAGATATTTTTGAAAATATTTAGGTTTAATCTAATTGTAATAATTAATTTTATAAATTCAATGTTTAATTAAATTATAAAATTTTTTATTTTTTTTATTTTTGAGATTGTGTGGTTATGATTAAGGGTGTAAGTGAGTCAAACTATTCGTGAGCTATTCGAATTCAACTCGATTGATACTCGAATTCGATTCCATAATAGTCGATTTGAGCTTGAGTTCGAGTACAATAATACTCAAATCGTTAGGCTCGCGACCTTAATCAATATATATTAGGCGTATAATCAAACCGAATAGAATTGAATCGAGTCAAATAAATTTTATATTTTATAATAATAATTTTAAAAATAAATATTCGAATTTAATCGAGTCGAGTTCGAGTAAATCGAATATTTTATCGAATCGAGTTGAGTATAAAAAATATAAATTAGATGGAGCTCAAGTTTCGAATTTTTGAATCGAGTCAAATTTGAGTAATTCACTGTTTAACTCGATTCGGTTCGATTACATCTCTAGTTATGATAAAAGAAAAGCTTGCTGGTTGTAACGAGCATCATGTAGATAATTGTTAATTTGTTATTAGTAATTAGTATGTATATCTATCTATAACTAAGCACGTGTTTGTCCTAATCAAGACCAAATTATACAAGAGGAAGAGACAATATTTATATAATGGAAAAATTATTGGTGATGGGTGTACACATACATACAATTTTACAAAGTCACAAGCACCTATCCATCCAATAACCTTGCATCAATCAAATATTTATTGATGTATGATGTATTATTGCCAAGTTAGTGATTTGTATCCTATTTTTATGTTAATGTCGTCTAAGAAAGAAAGACCTTATGTTATGTCTACCCTATATTAGAGGTTTATGGGAGACAAAAGAGAACATGTTTTTTATAATTTCATTTTCATTGTAGACAAGTAACATCCATTGAGTATTGGTGTGGACCATACAACATGGACTATGATTTAATAAAAAATTGAGATTTATTGAATTTTAGTTTGATTTTAATAAGGTATTAATTGAAATCGTTGATATCAAATTTAAATGATTAAGGAAAGGTTTATAATTATTAGTCTTAAAAAGGAGTTTTAGTAGTCGTTAATTTAAAAGTAAATGTAGGTTGATTATTTAAGTTTTGTTGGAATTTTGTGGTAGACAATAAATTAATAGGTTCACATATTGCATGATTTAATTTGTAACCAAATCAAATTCGATTCAAAGATTAATTTAGAATTTAATTTAATTTAATCTTATAAGATATATAATCCTATTGTAATTTTATAAAAAAATTTTGAATTCATGAGAAAATTTTGATCCAACGGTACTTAAGGTTGAAATTAGACCAACGATACTACAGCTCAACTTAAAACCCGATTAGTGATGTAATGGCAACTTAAAACCCGATTAGTGATGTAATGGCTGAATTGAATAAAACTTAGGGATTGTTCTCAAATTTTTTTGAAATTGAACTTAGGACCTAAAGATCAAGTCTAAAATTCTTATACCAACAAACCACACCCTACACCTCTTGAGATCTTGTTATGTATTTTGTGTATATATTATTAGAATTATTACAAATATACAAATGTTTAAAAATATTTTTTGAACTGTAAATACATGAATTTCAATCATATATAGAATTTTGATATGATCGTTATGAAGCGTACAAAGTATTTGATATTAAAATTTAGTGTTAAGCAATGCATAAAGTATTCTATCGATAAAAGATTCATATAGATTCGTATTTACATATTATAATACAAAATTTTCAACAATTTTGTTTATATTTTTTAGAATTGTGATATTAATAAAATATGAGATTTTTTGTATTCATTAAATAAATTTCATTTTAACTCTTTTTATTTTGTACTTAATCATACATAAAATTCTTTTGATTTAAAGATTAGGTGAAAAACATTTATTACACAGCCTATTTACAATAAATTTTAAAAATATTTTGTTAGAATTAAGTTTTGGTTATAAAATAAATATAATTAAATAATTATAATTTTGTAGATTGAAAATTAAATAGAAAAAACATAATTCCAATTTTTTTTTAATTAATTCCATTGTTTGCTAACCAGCCTAACCTAGTTAATTGAATGTTGAAATTTTTATTTCTTTAATTTTAAATTTTTTTTCTTAATCTACACTAAAAAGGTAAAAATGATATCTTTGATGGAGTTGGTAAGCATTTATGGCCTTGCAATGTATGTCTCATAACTATTCCTAGCATTCCTATTCGTATTGTTACTATGAGGGATCACTCATCATTTCAGTGCAACATTATTGCAACCAATGAGATCTTCATGCAAGTCTTCATTAATTTATTGCACTCCTCCTAGAATTGAACATTTTTCATGAACTGCATTTCCATTGATCACATGGAAAATACAGGGGAGTGGGTATGGTTGGGTATCAAAATTTATTGCAATCCATGGAAAGGAAGCGTGACACATTAATTATTGTTCAATAGAAACTCTCTATTTGAAATTGAATATTCATAGAAGGAGTTATTCCACTCAATGTTTATGCTTTTCAAAAGAGTTAGGGGACTTATTTGTCACAAACAGACTCAAAAATGTTCTGATTGTAATACTAGGATGTTATGATCCCATTGGAATCTTCTGTCTTCAGTTTTCATACTTGAATGAGTCTTGCCAACCGACCGTCTTGGTCAGAAATTAAATTAGGCGGCGCAGCAGCTGCTGTTGCTGTTGGCTGTTGGCTGTTGGCTGTTGCAAGCAATGGCTGTGCCTGTGTAAGATGTTGCTATAATTATAAATTATGATTACGCCAAAACAGAAGATGATTTGGATTACCATCAGTCTCGACCTTTTACTTTATTCGTCCTCCACTTTTGCAAGCTATTCTGTTCCTGTTGGGTTTAGTTTTACATTTTATACCGAAAACTTTTAGGCTTCCACCAACGAGAAAAAAAAAATAGAGAAATAGATAATCACAAATACAAACCCATTTTTAGGTCCCAACTCCCAAATAAGCGCATTTGCATTTTGCAGTATGTTTGATGTTAATAAAATTAATTTTTTCTTTTTTAATTTTCTTTTTCTACTTTAGCTATATAACTAACATATCACACACATCCTTGGAAGTTGAGAGAAAACTAAGCAAGATCTACTAATTTTATGGTGTATACAAGAATCTACAACTTGCCAAAATGAAACTAAACGGTACAGTATTTATACACGTACATCCCCTATTTCTTTAACTAATTGGGTTAATAAGATTTCGATTCTATGTTGTCTATGATGAAGTGAATACAACATGATTTATATTGACTGGGCACCGTGGTACTTGGACAAAAAAAATATATAATGTACTGTATTATTATTATTTTTAAATATCACATAAATAAATATCAAAAAAAAATTTATTTTGCATGTGAGGAATGATGTCTTAAAATATTTTTATCAAATTATAAATAGTAAAGATATATATATATATATGTAAATTTACGAGTGATACGGTGATTTTATGTCGATTTTGAATTTGAATTATTAAGATTTTTTTTATTAAATTATTTAAAATATTAGACTATAAATTTTACGTTATTTATCTCTCTTCATTAAACGATCATTAAGTATTTATCCCGATTTTAAGTTTATCATATACAAAAAAAAGTAAAATTCATTAAGTATTTATCTCGATTTTAAGTTTATCATATACAAAAAAAGTAAAATCACATAATCAAGTTACTCTATGAAAACTTAGCCCACATGATTCTCTCTCCCTCACGCTCGGATGTGTACATATATATTTTTTTTATTTTACATACCTTGCAAAATGCAAATACCTTTGAATCTAGCTATAAAATTTGGTTACGTAGTATAACCAGGGGTGGATGCAAGCCGTACTAAGTTAATATCTATAGTTTATGAATTTTGATACGTAGAATTTTTATAAATTAATATATAGATAAATATAAAAATAAACATATATACATATAAATTAAAAAAAAAAAACATAATTTATTTTATAAAATTAAGTAATTTTAGTAATAAGTATATAGTATATTGTATAAAATAATATATTTTTAATAATAATAAAAATCTCAAGTTGTATAATAATATGATTTTTATTAATTAAATAGTAATTAAAATAATTAATTATTTCAAAAATTATAAAATTTATCATCCAATTGATAAAAATTGTATCATCACTTCAAATACAGTGGTACAATTCTTTAAACACTTAGAGTATCTTTAATATATCTATGGATTATTTTTTTAGCGATGTCACATATATAAAATATATATTATAAGTACAATTGTACTCACCAATGTATTTAATTTTATTCACTATCAAATTGACATGACCAAAAAAAAATTTACATCCTTAACTTCGTCCTCTATTTTTATAAGGTTAACAATTATGAATTATCAATTCAATAATTTATTTATTTGATTAATGATTAAAAGATAAAAAGATTAATTTAATAAAATAATAAATAGCAATCTAAATATACATTAGAGAATAATTTTAGGGAATTATGTTTATCAATGCCATATAAGATGTAAATCTCTTCATATTAATGACAATATATTTTTTATAAAAGCAATTCATTAATATATTGGTGATGGTTTTTACCATCACTCATATATTTGAAACTAATAATATTGCTTATTTTTATTTTTTTAATTTTAAAATATGACTCAAATAAAATTGTTGGCATAAATTTGTTGGATGATAAATTTTTATAATTTTTAAAATTATTTAATACAAATTCTACTATTTAATAAATACATGACAACTCATTTTGAGTTATATTTATTTTATGATGAGTAACATTAATTATTTTTAAAATATTTATTTATTATATCAATAAAATAAAATTTTTTAATTAAAAAATGAGAAAAAAATTGATATCATAAAATAGTAATAAAAATTGTAATATTTTATGAACATAATTGTAATATTATTTTTATTTCATCAAATAAAAATTTGAAAATATCAATATAAAAATAGAATTTGACAAAATTATTACTTATTAACACGAATAATAAGTTAAAATTAGTTTTTATAAGTTTATAATATAAATTAAACTAAGTATTTATAATTTTTAATATAAAAAATAATTAGAAAAATTAATAAAACTGAAAGTATAAATTTTAATATGAAAGTTTGAAGTCCAAAAAGTTTTGCGAGCTGAACCCCGATGTCTCTTTGTTTATGCAAGTCCCATAAACAGTCAGATTCTTTTGGGCTTTCGAATGTTTCATGACTGAACTTCTTAACGTCAATTCTTCAGCCGAGGATTTCCATCCCAGAACAATCATTATACTCTCTCATAAGCCATGTTCGATTCGATATATAAACATGTAGTCTACAAAGTTCATCAGGTCCGCAAATTATTATGCCGTACAAATGAAAGTTGAACAGAAGTAGAAAAGAAATTTAAATGACAAATTTGTTACAAAAACGGAAGTAACAGAGCACAGAAAGATGGTACAAATATTACACATCAAATTCTTTCCATAGCATGAAGAACCAAAGTTTGACAGAGCCCCAATACACATTCATTCAGCACTTACCATGGAGTCGCAAGGTAAATGCTTTTAGGGAAAGAAGAACTTCCTTTATCCTTTCCTTGGATTCTTCGTGAATCAAGTTGCCATTGCTATCAAACTTCGCAGGAGGTTGGAATGCATTCAAGTAAAACTCCGGTTTATTGATGAAATGGAGGTCAAGATAAACTCCCATTTGGCGAAGGTGATATTGTGCTCGTCCCCCACCAAAACTTCCGCTAGCACTTACAATGGCAGCAGCTTTATCGGCCCAAACATTTGGCGGTCTAGATGCCCAGTCAATTGCATTCTTCAGAGGGCCTTGTAGAATGACGGAGAAAGATGAGTGAGCGGATGGAAGCAGAGAAATAACATGAAATATGTTATACACCTAAAACCGTATTCTAAATTTTTTAAAAGACCGCCAGTACACAGATGAATTTTTCAAGTTATATCAATTTACATGATCAACTGTAGTCTAAAGTCAACTAAAATTAAAGTAGTTAAACCATGAAGTATGTGAGATCTAGCCCAGTCATATTTGTCAAATTAAGTTCTGTGCATGGGCCCTACAATCTGAATAAAATATTCTAAGCATTGAAAGTTTGCAACTCAGCCATGTAATATTTGCCATGTTTTTACTTGACGTGCTTTTTATCAGCAGTAGCTACAGAATAAAAAAAATTGGTCGTTACATGTCGCCAATGCTCATATGCCCAATGGCAATTGCTCTCCATAAGAAGCAGTATCATGGGTCCAATTTAGGTGTGTATTGCCAAGCTGATGGAGGAAAAGAAGATAACTGCATATTGTCACTCTATAGTACAGCTTAAAGCTGGCTCCTCAACTTACATTTATCAAAATATTTCTTATAACTCATATGTCAACAGGGGTCTCAAACCCTGATAGTAAAGATGTAAGACTGAGAAGTAAACATACTTCTATTTGTATTGCAGCTTGTCGTTGTCATAGAACATTTGGCACAGAGATAGTTGAACACATAATAGACTGAATCACAAGGCAGTCGATGCTTCTTTCAAAGAAGAAGAAAGATGAAAATCATCAAAGGTAGAAAAGTAAAATTCTTAACGTGATTGCTAAAATTCACGTTTGCTCCCACCGTCTGCATGTCAGCAATTTAAAATCTTTTAACAACACACACGCAACCAAAACTTAAAATCAAGAACATATTTGATATTTGGAAATTTTTCTACATGCCAGCCTCGACAAATTCTGACAAGTTCAAACTGGTAAATAACAAATAATTATTTTCTCGTGTTCACTGAAGCACGGAGGTCTAAATTAACCATAAAAAAGGAGGATGAAGAACAAAGAGTGGCCTAGATGAATCTATAGCTAAAAAGATCTAAGAGGCCTCATATGGGAGAGCTATAATACCTTTTCCTGGATATGGTCCTTGAACATTTATTTGAGAGTTTTTCAACACATAAATTTTATTCCCATCTAATTATATAAGACCATGACAAATAATATTTTAAGTTTTTTCCAAAAATGCATAAAATTAAAAAGTTATGATTTGTTCGAAAAAAATATACGAGTTACATGTAGGAGCTTGACAGGAAAAAACGTAGCATCCTTCGTCCCAGGTTTTTTACTCCCTCAGGAGAATTTGACCTCAGTTCCTAAGGAGTTACATTCTCAGGAGAATCTGACCTCAAGTCTCAGGGAGTTACATTCTCAGGAGAATCTGACCTCAGGTCCTAGGGAGTCAACCTCTCAGGCGAACACGCATCTCCCCCCCCCCGGAGCATTCGACGGCTCTCAGGTGATTTACTTTCGGGACTCAGAGACGTGTCACAATTCACAGATATCCAGCAGTTGAAGCCCTCAGACAGGTAGCGACTGAAGTCCTCAGGAAGTACGAGTCACCCAAGGGTGACTCCATTCATCCCCCAGAAAGTATAGGATCGACCTTACAACTATAGCAACCTCTCAGGAAAAATGTTTCTTCTTCAACAGCATGCATACAACATTAACCAAAGAGCTCCCAGTCACGTGCCCACATTATCAAAAATGAAAATGATTGCTAATATAGCAGGCCCTATGATAGAAATAGATATCTTACCCTAAGAGCTGTCTGTCCCATCCTCCGTCCATTTTCAAATAATGTGACAGTAGCAGACCTGAGGTTTACAGAAATGTCAGCTGAAATATTAATAAAATGCGGCTATACATTGTTCAAAGACACTAGAGTCACATTATTCCCATTCTCCGATGATTAATCATATCACCAAGACACTATAAAAAAAGGGGCTCTCCAACAAAGAAATAGATATATATTTTTTGATTCTAACCTGATTTTGAGATCTTTTAAGCCTTCTACTTAGACTCCATTTTGGTATTCTTCCTCCGGCTTCTCTTATCCACACTTGGTAAAGGAATTTTGTTTCTTACATTTAATTTTGATTTCCTTACCAGAATTTATCACATTTTCCTTCACCGTTTCTGACTTAGGTATCCGAGTTTTTTCGTCGGTAACCCCTCCCAGCATGACTCCTAATGTGTTACTGTCTTGCAGGGGCTTGGAGGTGAGGTTTTGCAAGTGAGGATCCGACCATCAATTTTCTCCTATGAGGATCCGACGATATAACAGTCATATTCATATTCACACCTCAATAGTTGGCACCGTCTGTGGTAAGCTAACAAGAAGTCATTGAAGTATCACTTGGTGAGAAAAGAAAAGAGAGAAAGTGGTTTCGAGCCTTGACAAAGTCAGATGACAGGACGAATATAAGAAAATGAAGGTTTCAGCCTTAGTGACAGCATCGCCAGAGGAAGAGAGAGAGCCCTGCTCACACGGGAAGGACACTGGCCAGGGAGTGAACAAGTAGATAGGCTCCTGGCCAGCAGGGTCGAAGCATTGGAAAAGGAGCTCTTTGAGATTTGACTACAGTTGATCAAGGAACCAGTCGCCTCAGGAGAGGAAAGAATGCCATTTTCCCCTAGGGAGCTGGAAAGCCAAATTCCTTGAAGTGGTCATGTGAAGAGAATTCGGAGGTCTAGAAAAATATATGGTTATGCATCCAAACCCAGGCTGACAGCCTTATAAAAGGAAAAAGTTAAAGCAATAGAGAGGTTAGTGGATGAACCCCGAGCGCCTTAGGAGGTCAACTCTCCCTTTAAAATTTATGAAGGATGGGAGCAGAGGAGAAATGACGTCGACAGACATCACAAAAAGAGCCAGCTTGGCCCTCACTGATATGAGATTTTACCTCAATAAGAAACAAGCCTGAGAAAAGGAAGTCGCAGCAGTCACTGATAAGAGGGAGATGAAGGAATGCGTAAGAAAGATGTTGCAGGAAATGGGAGCACAGAGCATTCTTACTCAAGGGGAGAACCCAAGGACTGAGGAAGTCCCTGCTTTCACTTTCACATCTCCCCTCTCAAAGAAATTTTGACATTACGTCTTCCTAAAAAGTTCAAGATGCCTCAGCTAACTACCTACTCTGGGAAGACTGATCCCTCCTTACACATAGACATGTTCAGGGAGATGATACTGATACAGGACTTGACGGAACTACAAATGTCCCGACCCTTCCCCCTAACTCTAGAAGGATCAGCCAAATATTGGTACAAAAGCCTGTCATCCACCAACAGTCGCAGCTTCAATTAATTGGCGACTATCTTCAAACATGAGTTTAAGGGGACGATGATCACCAGTCAAAACCTGAGCACTTTGTTGACCATGTGCCACGGTCCTACAAAGACATTAGAAGGCTTTGTTAGGAGATATCATAAAAAGGTAATAGAGTTGGGTACCTATTACCACCATTTAGCGTGAGAAGGATTGAAAAAAGGCCTTCGAATGAAGAGGGCCTGGTATGCTATCCATCGATGTACAATAAACTCATACGAGGCGGTCAAGAATGAGCTACTTAATGAAATTGAAATATAGGAGAAAATGCTCCCAAGGTTGAAGGACGAGACACGAGTAGCCCCAGGCAGGAGAAGGCCTTCGCGAAACGATTGATAGAAGGGTAAGGAAAATTACTACTAGAACCCCAGGTACGATAGGAGGGACGTAGACAGAACTCAAAGAAATCAAGAAAATTATTTTTGCAAGCCACGCAAGGATAAAAGACCCCAAGTCTCCCTTCAGTAAGGAATCCTCTCGAGAGAATAGAGTAGATAGCCGCCCAGGAATTCACGCCCCTAAAAGCTCCTCTGTTAGAAATTTAGGAGTATACCACAAATGGGAGACTTTTGGCACCACGCCCTCAAAGTATGAAGGTAAAAGTGCCCAAGAAAAACAAAGGTCGATTTTACGAATTCTACAAAAAAGGCGGCTACACAACTGATCAATGTGAGGATCTACGAAATCAGATCAAGGTACTAATTAAAAATAACTACCTCATTAACTATTTTTTGGATTCTTCGTGTACTCTCTAGGGAGTCAGTCAACATCAATATTATAATATATTTTATAATATTATTTTTCATCCTCAAAGATTTTGACAATTGAAAACTGTCAAACAAAATGTATCATTTTCAACGATTTATCAAGCATATTATATGTGTTAACGTATATTATAAAAATCATTCATTATTAATTTTAAGACTTATAATCTTGTATTAACTTTATTAATAAATAAAAAATATTCTTTATTTGTATACATATACTACTTCCTTTATCAATTCATACAATAAAATAAAATATATATGTAAATTGTCCAAATAATTTATTTAAGAGTTAAATGAAATTATCAAAATTATTTCCTATATATGTACTATTGATTGAGCATTACTATCGTAAAATAGATATACTGAATATCGTTGGTGAATATTATGAAATAATATTAGTGTATATGACAATAAAAATCATGTCATAAGGTATTAGTATAGATAAATAGTTAGATAACTATTTTTCAAACTCGACCAAAGAATAATAAATCATATGATAAAAATATAGTTAATTATTAATCATAAAATTGTACTAATGTGCAACATAATTTTTTGATTTGAGACATCACAGTCAGATCTTGTATGAATGTGTATAGTTCACATAGTGTATAAGTATGAGACTAACTATATCATATATAATAAAATTGAATTGGTTATATATTATTCATATAAGTATTTGAATAATGGTCAAGATAGAATCTATTATCTCGATAAATTAGATTGAAAGTTATTATTGACTCTATTCGAATCGAGTTTTTAAACGAATGTCTATAAATATCTGAAACTTAAGATTGTGATCATACTACAAGTTCAAAACATATTAATTGATATTTTGTGAATAAATCGAAATTATAGTTTTAATACTCCATAAACTTTTACACAATTAAGATTAATCAACGAAGGATATAACCCACATAATATGAATAATTAATGAAAAGTTTGATAAAGAATTTCTTCATCGTAATTTAAGAATTATGACGCATTAATAAATGTTACCCATAGTTGTTGAGCTTTTAAAAAGTTCAGT
>JAVXUL010130248.1:0-15841 GCA_035590515.1 Trichilia minutiflora
AAATAATCAAGATTTTTTAGTCCATTAAATTGAATTTTTGCATCAGAAATCCCTTGCAATAATTAGAAGTAAAATAATAAATATATACAAATTTAGATAATTTATGTAGACTAAATTAATAACATCAAACAAAAAATATAAACTCTTAATAAAAATAAAATAAAATGGGTCTCCAATTTCTTATGCCACCATTCATTATTAGCACTTCCAAAATTACATCCTAATCTAGTTTTTTTTTTTTTCCTCTTGCCAAAGCTATCTAAAATTATCAATCATTTTTAAAAAGAAGTCTATTTATTCTTGAATCGCTTCCATTAACACTTTCTACCAGTTTACTCAAAAAATTGTGTCATATTTCTCCACCTAAAGTTATTAAAATAATTATTTGTTTGATTTTCCGTTAAAATCTCAGTAACACATATCTTGATAAACAGATTAGTATAATTTGAAAGGATTTTTTTTTTTGTATACAGGAAAAACTCTTATACCCAGTTAATCGAATACGGGATTAACGCACCTCTTTGGGAACGAGACCTTACGGATCACCTGACAACTGTCTTTAACCATAAGGTGCATACACAGAGATCACTCGCAATAGTACCAAGTATAGAATAAAACCCTTAATCTGACCTGCTTGACGCTTAAATAGAGAGAATCGAACCTGTGACACAAAGGTCATTCAAGTTCCACCCCCATCACCAGACCACCCTTGAGAGGGAATATAATCCAAAAGTTTATTAAGTTAATACGTGTAAAAACATTTGAATCCATTATACATCTCATAAGATTTAAAAGATTTATCAACAAATTTAATAAACCTAGTTAAAAGATTTAAAAAATTTAACAAATTTAAAAGATTTAAAAGTTTATTAAGTTAAAAGATTTGTTGATAAATCTTTTAAATCTTATGAGATATATAATGGATTCAAATGTTTTTACACGTATTAACTTAATAAACTTTTAGATTATATTCCCTCTCAAGGGTGGCTTGTTGGTGGGGGTGGAACTTGAGTGACCTTCATGTCACAGGTTCGATTCTCTCTGTTTATGCGTCAAGCAGGTCAGATTAAGGGTTTTATTCTATACTTGATACTACTGCGTATATATGATTTCTGTGTATGCACCTTGTGATTAAAAATGGTTGTCAGGTGATCCGTAAGGTCTCGTTCCCAGAGAGTTGCGTCAATCTTGCACTCGATTAGATTTTCAAGTGATCCGTAAGGTCTTGTTCCCAGAGAGTTGCGTCAATTCTGTACTCGATTAAACACTTCAATGATAACTGAGTATAGAAGTTTCTCCTGTATACAAAAAAAAAAAAAAAATCTTTTGGATTATACTAATGTGTTTATCAAGATATGTGTTACTGAGATTTTAATGAAAAATCAAACAAATGATTATTTTAGTAAGTTTGGGTGGAGAAATATGATACAATTTTTTAAGTAAACTGGTAGAAAGTGTTAATGGGAGCGATTCAAGAATAAATAGACATAAATAGACTTTTTTTAAAAAATGATTGATAATTTTAGATAGCTTTGGCAAGAGAAAATAAAAACAAAAAACTAGATTAGGATGTAATTTTGGAAGTGCTAGTAATGAATGGTGGGATAAGAAATTGAAGACCTATTTTATTTTATTTTTATTAAGAGTTGTATATTTTTTATTTGATGTTATTAATTTAGCCTACATAAATTATCTAAATTTGTATATATTTATTATTTTACTTCTAATGATTGCAGGTATTCCTGATACCGCAAAATTTCAATTTAATGGACTAAAAAATCTTGAGTAGTTAGATATTTTATTTAAACATGCATATTGCTGCTATCTCAGGTGAAAAATCTTGAGCACCATCAAAAGATTTTGTAGCATATAATTTTGTACCTTGTAATGACAAAAGTGATGAAGGACATGAGGAATTTAATTCTATTTCAAGGTTTAATGATAACTTTTCACTGTATAATAAGATATGTAACTAAATATTAAAAAGTATTCTAATAAAAGTTATGAATTTATATAAAGAATTTTAATAGAAGTTATAAATTTATTTGATGAGTGAACAACTGTATTCGTATTTTAATTATTTTAATATGAATGATGGATTTATTTGATATTAAAAAAATTAATTATATTATAATTAAAAAATATGAAAAATAGGAGTGTCTAATTATAGTATTCTATTAAAAAAATTTAAAAAAAGTTGTCTGCCTAGAGCCTACCCCAACCATTGGCTTCTTTCTTAATTATGTTTACATTAAACTTTTAAAAATTTTATTTCTCTCTCTTTGTAGCATATAATTTAATTTCATCACCTTCAATCTAATATTGATTTCATTTTTTTTTATACACGAAAACTCACTCACTCAATTATTATTATGACGTTCAATTATACCTAAAATCAGACACCTATCTCTTGAATACGATAGATCATACAGCGTTCGTTCTAAATCTGATTTTCGACATAAATACAAAGATCACGTATAGTAATATCAAATATAGATAAAATCTTAATGTAATCTTTTTGACGCTTTACATAAGAGAATTTTAAAATAAAAATTGAATATAAGAACTTGAGGTCCACATGACACTACCCTCCCCCCAAACCCACCCAAAAAAAAAAATTTATTACTTGGTTTCATTTTGATAGATAAAATTTAAGAAGCTTTGTAAAATTATTTTATTACTTGTTTTTTTAGATGAAATTAATAAAATTTTATTATACAGACCAAAGTGAAATAAAAAATATGGCCAAACAAAATTTGGACTAAGGTGGAATACCCGTTTTGAGGTCATGACTTCATTTGACCAACTATATTTTAACAAAAATATTCCAAAATCTTTGTAGACTTGATTCCTTCTATTCTCCTATAATTTTACATTTCATCTTCCATTCTCTCGGGGGAGTTCGTAATTAAATGAACCAATTTTAGAACAAATCGAACACTTTAATCATACCGTCTTAACTGCCACTCTGTACTGATAAACATTAGACAAATGCAACGTACCATGCCAATCAGAATTTTTTTGTGATGGGATGTGGTTGAATCACATTGAAAAATAACCTTAAGGTGCAATTAAACAATGGCAAAAGATAAACTCAACCTGAAGAAACGGCTAAGGAATTCTTAAAAAAGCATTCAATGAAAACAAACCATTTTTGGAGTTTCTATTTCTCTCTCCGTTGCTCCCAATCTCCACCCTTATCCTAACGTCCCTTGCCCTCAACGCACAAACAACAATGGAGGATTTTTTTTTTCCCATTATCCAATAATATTAAAAATTATAAAAAAAAGAAGAGAATATCTGTGAATTTCTAGATTCTGATAGATTTTCTTGATCTAATCATCGTAGAGGAAAACATTTTCTCTTCAGTACTAATTTTCTTTTTCTAATATTTTCCTTCCGTTTCTCTGGATTCTTGCACATTCTCTCAATTCTCTTAAAAGGGCTTCCCTTTTTAGACATGAACTTCAATACCCAGATCTTGTTTTTTGTCTTTTTCTTGTCTCTTACATTGAATGACATCATTCATATTCTAAGCCAAGGTAGTCAATCGGACTCTGATTCGTATATCCTTGCCTGCGGTGCTTCCAATGATGGTACGGATTCCAATGACCGTCAATGGAAATCAGATTCCAAGTTTCTTGCAAAATCAGGAAATTCAATCACAGCTACAGCACAAAATCAAGACCCTTCGTTACCGTCAACGATTCCTTACATGTCTGCAAGAATTTTTACGTCTACATCAAGCTACAAGTTCTCTGTTTCATCAAAAGATCGTTTCTGGCTCAGGCTTCATTTTTACCCAGTTTCTTATAATGAATTTGATCCCTCAAACGCAAATTTCGCGGTCACTGCAAATGGTTTTACTCTCCTTCACAATTTCAGTACCTCCATAACAGCACAAGCTCTAACACAAGCGTATATTGAAAAAGAATTCTCTCTTGTTCCTGCACAATCTGGTGAGGTCAACATAACTTTTTCACCTTCTTCGGATCATAAAGGTGCATATGCTTTTGTTAATGGAATTGAATTGATTCCCATGCCTGAAATATTTGAGGCTGCACCTATGATTGGATTCAGTGATCAATCTATAGAAGTTGGTAGCTCTACTTTGCAAACGATGTATAGGTTAAATGTAGGTGGTAAATACATTCCACCAAATAATGATTCTGGTCTTACAAGAACATGGTACGATGATTCGGCTTATTTGTTTGGTGCTGCTTTTGGTGTTACATCTCAAGCTGATGACAAGACCAAGATTGAATATTCTGAGAATGCATCAAATATTGCACCTCTTAACGTGTATAATACAGCAAGGTCAATGGGTCCGGAACCAAAAATTAATGATAATTATAATCTGACATGGGTGTTTCAGATTGATGCAAATTTTACTTACGTTGTCAGATTCCATTTCTGTGAGTTTCGAATGTCTAAGATCAATCAAAGGGTGTTTGACATTTTTGTTAACAACCAAACAGCTCAAGAATCTGCTGATGTGATTGCATGGGCTGGATTACAAGGAGTTCCTGTGCACAAAGATTACGCAATTTATGCTAGTGATCAGCCTGGTGACGATGAATTATGGGTGGCATTGCATCCTAGTGTATCAGTGAAGCCTGAATATTATGACGCAATTCTCAATGGACTGGAGATTTTCAAGCTGAACGATACAACTGAAAATTTGGCTGGTCTAAATCCTGTGCCATCAAACATGCTGCTTCGTGCTGAGACTAACACTAAAAATTTCGCCTCGTCTAGCTCAAGATCCAATATTGCAAGCCTTGTGATCGGTGGCATTGCGGGAGGGGTTCTTTGCTGTGGTGTAGTGGCTGGTGTTTTCATGTTTCTTGCGAAAAGGAAGAA
Source organism: Trichilia minutiflora (assembly GCA_035590515.1). NCBI lineage: Eukaryota > Viridiplantae > Streptophyta > Magnoliopsida > Sapindales > Meliaceae > Trichilia > Trichilia minutiflora. The sequence goes on from JAVXUL010130248.1 coordinate 4,864, forward strand.
AAATGATAAAGAAAATAATTGCTCTACTAGTTCTTGGCTGCCACTGTATGAACATTCCCATACAACTAGCAAATCGACAACAACGGGTAAAAGTACTACCAGCAGCTATATTTCGAATCGTGCAGTAGGTCTTAGTCGATATTTTTCATTGTCGGAGATAAAGCATAGTACCAAGAACTTCAGTGAATCACAAGTTATAGGGGTTGGAGGATTTGGTAAGGTCTATGAAGGCGTTATTGATGGAAAGATGAAAGTTGCCATTAAAAGATCAAACCCATCTTCAGAACAAGGAGTACATGAATTCCAGACAGAAATTGAGATGCTTTCACAGCTGAGACACAAGCATTTAGTGTCTTTAATTGGCTTTTGTGAAGAAGATGGAGAAATGATTCTGGTTTATGATTACATGGCTAATGGATCTTTAAGGGAGCAACTCTATAAGAGCAACAAACCTGTCTTGCCATGGAAGCAAAGGTTAGAAATATGCATTGGAGCAGCAAGAGGGCTTCACTATCTTCACACCGGGGCTAGATACACAATCATTCATAGAGATGTGAAAACTACCAACATTCTATTAGATGAGAAATGGGTGGCAAAAGTTTCTGATTTTGGATTATCAAAAACTGGTCCTAACCTCAATCAAACTCATGTTAGTACAATGGTGAAAGGTAGCTTTGGTTACTTAGACCCTGAATACTTCCGCAGGCAACAATTGACCGAAAAATCTGACGTTTACTCCTTTGGGGTAGTCCTTTTTGAAGTATTGTGTGCAAGGCCAGCACTGAATGCTAGTTTGCCAAAGGAACAAGTTAGTCTAGCAGATTGGGCATTACTCTGTAAAAGGAATGGAACTCTAGAGGAAATTATTGATCCACATCTGAAAGGAGAGATCAACCATCAGTGCTTAAGAAAATTCACAGAGACAGCAGAGAAGTGTTTATCTGATTATGGGCTTGAACGTCCTTCAATGGGCGATTTGTTGTGGAATCTTGAGTTTGCACTGCAACTCCAAGATAATCATGAGACTGATAAATGTGTTTCATATAGTCCATACGAAAAGACTAATGAAAATTATGCCCCACATACAGCCATGATAAAAAACATTATTGAAGAGAGTGAGGAAAATGATACTTCAAACAGTACTGAGGTTTTTTCACAGATGGTCAATCCAAGAGGAAGATGAGTACAACTTATTCATTTTGCCTAGTATGTTTTTTTCTTTTATGTATCTTTCAGTTTCTTTCTATTAGAAGATGTAAATACTTAGGTTAATCTGATTTAGGAATAATTGTTAGATTTTTGTTTATTGATTTCAGTTCACATTGTACATTTTACAGCATTACAGATTTTAGTTTAAAAAAGAAAAAAAAGAAAACTGAAACCCTTGGTTAGGCTTCTGTTAAACGAGCTTCTTGTATTTTAACTTTGCGTTTGTTAAGTTCTTCTTAAATGCTACTACCTGAATGCATTAGAAGTGGATGAATTAACGAATACAGCTTAATTCAAACATTCCTCCACTTTTAATGCAAGTAACTGTAGATTGAATATTTATCAGTTTCTTAAGTCAAGTTTCCTCAGACAAGACACAAGTGCTTATTTGTCCTAAATTTAGGTTGTGATCATGGGTGGACCAAACGGTCGTCCTTCCAAAAATGCCAGAATCATATTCTTAGAGGTACCAAAAAAATGAGCCACTTAATTCCGGCACCAATCTTGGCCTTTCATTGCCCATGATGATCATGGTGATATAAAAATATAAAATTTGTTATTCCTTATCCATTTAATTTATTTTTTTTGGTATTGCTTTCATTTATAGAAAATAAAATTATTATTAATTCTCAATACTGAAAATTGAGAATAAACAGATATATAATTATAAAATTTAGTGTAAGATATTATTCAAGTTATAATAATTGGTGATCCTATAAAATACTGTTAAATATCTCTAATATAATATTTTTTATTATAATATATTTTCAAAACTCAAATACTTTGAATTCCTAATATGCAAACAAGGAGGCAAAAGGGCTGCATTTCTTATTTATTTAGTTTATTCCCATCTTAGCATGAGAAGGCAACATTAAAACTCATTGAAAAGGGTTTTGCTACAGTATATTAATATATTTATTGAATTTAAAATTTAAAATATAAATTATAAAATTTAAAATATAATTTTATATTCATATTAAACAATATAAATTTTAAATTTTACAATCTAAATATTAAAATTTATAATTTATTTAAAAATTATGATTTAAATTTTAAATTTACGTATAAGCAGTTAATGTCCAATATATGAATACATTTATAATAGCCAGATCCCATTTAAAATGCAAAGAGTGAAGAGTCTCCAAATTTCTCAGTAATGCCAAACAAAATACAAATGTCCGGAAGCAAATCTTGGTTTTTAATTATTCCTCTGCAATTTTCTGTTCTCCACTAGTGAGCCCTTTGATGCTATAACATCCAACTCCCTTTTATAACTCATGAAGGGAGAGTAAACTAAATTCCCATTTCACAGCTTTTGCTTCTGAGAACTTTTTGGCGTTTTCTCCTCTCAAATCCTTCTTTAGCTGACAAATCTCTGGACGACTCCAATCATCCTAACTCCAAATAAAAAAGAATTTCTGTCTCTCTATCTCTCTTTGTTTGGGTCTCAAAGAAAGGAAAAACGAGAGACTGCACAGGGAGCACCCGGGATGCAAAAGCAGCACGGAGTTTCAGACTTCCATTTGCCATGCAAATGCAGTAACAGACAGAAACAGAAGCATTTGACTTGAAAATTTTAGTTCCAGAGTAATGAAATTCACAGTGTTTATGAGAATCACAAAACACTATTGACATATGAAATTACTTTGGAAAGGGAAAATCCAAATTTCAGTTTTCAAGTTCTAAAAAGAATGAGCTGTAGGCTGCGATAGGCTATGTTAGCCATGTTAGCCATGTTATCATAAAGCTGAATTACTGCTGGCGAATTTCTTTTTCATTGGTTTTTGAAATTTGGGTATTGGTGTTTTCTCCCAGCACTTTTGTGTAGTTTTAAGCTCAGCAAAATTTTGCTGACTTGAATACAATGGGGTACATGAAGGAGTTTGAGTAAGTGAACCTGATAATCTGACTGTTCTTCAATGGCTTTCCTCCATTCACCAAGCACTCATCATAAGACAATCGTTTGAATATTTTTGGGTTTACAATTCTTGCAGAGGCAAACCAACCACAGTGAAGATGAATGTCTGAAGGAGCACAACCAGAAACACACGTGTTAACAATCTGAACTGTGTATTGTGGGATTCCAGATGTGGTATCTTTGCTTTGTGAGATGCTTATGTCTTTGTTTGTGCAAGAACCTGAAGCTGAAAGACAACAGAAATAGGTAAAAATGCATTTCAATTTCGAGAAAGCAGAAGAAACAAAATAAAAGGGCAACTCCAAAATAGTATGTTTACCATGTAACAAAAGCTGTCTGTTGTTTGGGTATATAGTTGACTGGTTTTTGTCTTCATGGAATGAATGTAAGAACTTGTTAGAAGGTCCTGCCAAAGACAAAAAAACAATTTCATCAAGCATAAAAATAAGATAAAAACAAATGAGTTAAAATTTAAAAAAAAAATAATGAAGAATTAGGAGTTTAGCAGTACCTGAAATTTCTCCAAGACTGCAAACTATAATGATAGTGAACATCATCGAAATCAGGTAGAAGAAGCACAAATGACAAGATTTCATTATTGCTAGCCTCGGGGTTATTTGAAAATGAAGTTAAATTTTTCTGAGCTAAACAGTTTGATCGTTCAAGTGCTTTTTTGCTTCTGTCACCCGGCAAACTAAGCTAGAATGCTAAGAGAAATTGTTCAAATGGAGGATTTGTAGGCTTCGCGTGTAGTGAAAAAGAAATAGATATATACCATATAAATAATGCTGGGTTTGAATAGAAAGAGAAGGACCACCAGCAGCAACCGTTTAATGCGCAATGGCAGAAGGTGAGGTCAAAACACTCGACAGTACACTACATCTCATTTTATTATTATTATTTACATGTAATTTTTTTTTAAAAAAAATTCTGTTCAAAGTAATTAAAATTTAAACAAAGAAAATTAAAGAAATACTAAGTAAAATATTAAAATTTTCAATGTTATGTCTGTCTCACTTCATTTCTTTTTATTAAGAGGATCAAGTTCTTTTTCCATTTTGGTCAATAATCAAACATGTCCCTATGTTTTCTACCTCTTCTTTTACTTTCGTTAGTGGAAATTCAATAGAGATTAGCCACTTTTCTTCGTCAGTCTCTTTATAATAATTTAACTGGAAGTATGACAAAAAAGTTGGGTGTCTTGTAACATCGCTTCTTATTGTACATACACACATGTTTGCAGCAGCTCATATGTAGTTGAAGTATCTCCAAATTAAAAGGCAGACAGAAACTCACAATTTCTTTAATTTGGTCAAAAAGAAACTTTCCCCACGTCTGTTTTCTTACAGGCTCTCGGCTTATTCTTTCTTCTTAGTTCCAAACTTCCAAAATCTCTCTCTCTCTCTAAAAGCAATCTTTCTCCACTGAAGCAGCATCTTCAGAAAGGACAAAAGTCCATGCCTCCCCTGAGCTTTTATGCAGAAAGTTGCAGGGAAGCATTGCCAGAACCCTAATGGCCTGAAAAATCTGCCTAAAACAGGAATATCTAGCCTGTACGAATAGCTTAATTAGCTTCCTACCCATTTAAAAGATTGAAAGTTTTCCATTTTTCACTAAACCTACTTTTTAGCTTAGGTATCCATTACCCAATTCATAGAAAGAAACATTTACATTCATTTATATAACATTTTTTGTTTAGGCTGAGGGGAAAGTCATCTTGATTTGTTCACCCATTTTTGTATGTGTATATATATATATATATATAAATGCATGTGTTGGTGCAAGCATCAATAGGATCGTTAAGAGTCCTCTCTTGATAAAGAACCTGTCTATACAATCAATTGATCTCTCGGTTCTTGATCAATTTATTGATCAAAAAGCCAAATATGGATTAATCAAATTACTTGAAACAATCTTTCTATGTTGATTTTTTTGAATGGGCGTACATCCAGTTTAAGATGGAGCAGGATAAAATTTATGATAACGAATGAAAATTTAAACACAGGACAGTTTTATTAAATGAATATTTTATTGAGACAAATTTACCCAAAATTTATTTCTTGATTTTACTGAAACGGTCTTATATGATACTTTCTCCATTTAAGGATATATTATCAAAGATTTCAACGTGTGAAAGCGAGGGTTTATGTCTTGTGCAATAACAAACCCTATTCACTAAAGAATGAGTGAGTCAACAGAAGGTTTTTTTTATTTTAATTTTTTTAAATCTATAGGAAAGTCCGATTCGATGGTACTTAAGCTTGAAACTCAATCAGCAACGTGGTGTTTGGATCAGATAAAACCTACGGACTGTCCCAATATCCCATATTCTTATAAAGAATGCATCCCGGATTCGAACCCAGGATCTAGAGACCAAATCCAAGGCTATTATTCCAACAAAACACACCCCTTAAAAGTTAAGAGAAGCTTTTGATCCCATAAACAATATGAAAGCTACCAACCCTATCTAGTTTCGTCTCCTAGAAGGAAGTATTACAAATACTTCTATGATATTTTAAAATAGCATTTATCTTTATTAAAAAATTTATGATAAATATACCTATAATTTTTTGAAATGTCACTTACTATTTATCAAAATGTTTGTGACAAATATTCTTGTAATTTAAATGGCAATTACGAGTGGTGACATTTGAAAAAATTATAAAAATATTTGTTTATATAAAAATATTTATCATAAACTTTTTAAAAAGGGAATAAATATAATTTTAGAAAATCATAAGGTGTGTTTATCATTCACCCTCTCGGAGAAACATTGTAAATTAAAATGTGTAGCATTGATGTGATGGAAATTAAACTACTAGAAGACAGAAGAGAAACGCATTTACATTTCAGTTAGTAAAATTCATATCGTGTTGTCAACATAATTAACTGAGAAGTTTCAAATCTGTTGGCATCTTGTGTCTACATGTTTTCTATTCGATTTCTCGTCAGTTTCCCACCTTTTGGTGCTCAAATGAACCAATAAGTTATAACTGCAAAATTTATTATTTTGCAATGCATGGAAACCTAGGTTTTCTAAACATAACTATTAGAGATAATTGAAAGAGAGTGTCAACTGTCACCCAACCCCATTATCAGTTTGTTTAAGAAGCCATGTGAATAGGATTTAAGAATTGCAGAAACATAAAATCATAGTTCCCCAAACAAGAATGAAAGATATGTTGTTATTTATTTGCCAATGCTCAACAAAAATTAGTATCATAGTTTTAGTAAGCTAACTAAATTATCCTCCGTTGATCTGGTTTTAGATGCAGATATATTTAGTTATATCTAGCGTTGTTACAACTCTTATAAAGCAACCTCGATTTTTTAGTTCTAACTTTTGTAAGTTAAAATTTATAATATAAAAAAAAAAATAATAGTCCCATTAAGAAATCAAGAATTATACCAAAAGAAGTTTAAAAAATATAAAATGTAAATTCAATTAAATACAAAAATGTAACCCTGCTGCATATATTGGATACTCATTGTATATAAGGGGGCTCGAGCTTCCATGGCAGATCCCATCAATTCCTTTGTTCTCAATTTTGAAGTTGAATTTGCAAACTGTGTAGTCTGTGAGTATCAATCAAAGTCACGTGGATAGAGAGGAGTTTCTAGGATTTCTAGGATTTAAGTGAGGGCAGGGTTAGGGTACATTCAGTCACATCTATAACTCTTACAATTAATCATTCTTCTATTATAACTTTTAATTTTTTTAATTAGGTTATAATTCACGATTTCTATTTTAAAATTAGGTTATATATAATATATTGATGTATTGTAGGTAAATTCGTTTTTTACAAGTATAAGTTAGCACATGAAGCCATCTCTGAATCCACATGCCATTCACGAGTACGCACTCTCTCTATTCTCTCCCTGCAGAAATATATATAACTTGTGCTAGCCTACCTAGCTACGAGTACGACCTGAAACCAACAGAACTTGTTTGGTTTTTGGTTACCGATGAAATGCTAGGAATGCACAACAAGGGATCAGAGTTCAGAAACAAGAACTACTTTTTCTGTGTTTCAAATTCCCAAATATAAATTCAATGTTGTCCGCAAAATCACTTGATTAGAACGTGTTGAAACAGTGTTTGAGATTTGGGTGGCATCTGGCATGGATAAATGAAGCTACCTGTGGTTTACCAGAAGAAGAAGAAGAAGATTAGAAGAATATGATGATGAAGTGAAGCTGCCGGCAGTTTCAGGGATACGTGATTTATAGGCATTTTGGATTCGGAAAGCACCGACAACACATCGCTGTTGCATGGCAGCCTGCTGGTACTGTTGTGTTTAGATGGCAAACCAAAGTCCCCAACATCGTATTTGTGTTGCTCTGGGTAGGTTATTTAATTATAATTATAGTAACTTGTGCAAGTTTTCTGGTTGCATCTGAACCAGATGATGAGATTTATGTTTCTGAAATGTTCGGACGACAAATAAAGTATCAGGGAACAAAGACGAGGTCTTCTACAGAATATCAATGCACCGGGTAATTACTTCACTTTTTACGGAACTCTTATAATTTTATTTTTAACATTTTATTATAATTAAAATTACATGAAAAAAATTAAAAATCTGAATAATGTGATATGTTAGGAAGTGTTTATACATTGATTGAGTATAAAATTAATTACAACATCATCGCATTAACTTCGGAACTGTCTTTTTAAACTTGGCTACTGTACATTAGGTATAACATTACATTAATTTTTTTTTTTTTACTTCTAATAAAAATTTCTAATCAATATAAATTTGAAAAGCTTTAAAAAAATAATTTAAAATATTTAACACAAAAAATAAAATACTGACTCATAAAATACAAAAAATAACAATAACTATAAGAGTGCAAATAAATTATTCCAAAAGTCATTAACCTAAGATCTTAACATTGCTAAAATTTTTAAATTACATTTTTTAATGTATTCAAAATCTATTTTTAAAATTCGATCTTCAAATTATAACAAAATACAAAATCAAGGGTGACAAACTAATTAAATCCACTGTCTAAATTAATCCATCACATTCAAATCTTTCTTGAAAAACATATTAATTTGCTAAATAAACTTCCTTCCACTAACATTTTCTCGATCATACATTAATTCATATGGTTTCTTCTTCCCATCATAGTGTTCCTAATCTTATATTTTTCATTGTCCGTCTTCTTCACCTCCATTAAGGGCAGCTTTGGTCAACCACCTAGTAACATATAGCCTGCTTTTGACTGTGGAAGTGGCATTGTTATTAGGTATCCCTTATGGCACCAAACCCAAAAACTTGAACACTATGACTACTAAGGCCATGGCAAAATTCCAGTCATCAATATAGACAACCATATGTATAAAATCAGAAGCATAAATTGATGGAATATAATTCAAAGTTATCTAAGTTAGCAACAGTTGTCAAAGGCAAGAGTCATTAGCTGACTTAGATATTTTTATTGTTGAATTAGTCTAAATTGAATAAGTCAGATTTTGTCCAGATTTTATACACTATCATAGTGCTTTTAGATTCTCTAGATTTAATGGATTTTAGTTGAGTTGTAAGCCTTATAAAAATTTTACTGCATCTTGTACGTTTTGAGTTAAAATTTTATTTCCTTACTCCACGTTCCAATCAACCTCTGTTTTTCCAACATAAATTATTCAGACAATTTTCTAACAGGGAATTTAGATTTGGCATTGTATAGAGTGAAGATTTTGGTCAAGAATTTTAGATATCAAGAATCTCAGGAGATTCCTGAGAAAGTATATCTTTTAAAAATTTTGAATTTTAAATCATTTTTTGATGCCCGTTATTTTGTAGTTAAGAGTGAGATTGTATTGAGCTTGAAATTAACTGGACTTTAGAAAGAGATTGAAAATAAATTATCAGGGCAACAAAATTCATATAGTAGCTTGGAGAAAGTTACAAAAGAATTTGTACAGTGATTGCGTGCAAAAATCCTTCTGTTTTGGGTTTCATTTGAATACAGAATTAAAGGTACGTATAACATTTCTCCATTGAAGTTGGGACAATGTTGTTACTTTTTAGTCCATATTGTCGCATTGAAGTTGGGACAGTGTTGTTACTCTTTAGTCCACATTGTCGCATTTATGTTTTGTTGATGTTTTGGATGATTTGTAGTCTATTATATATAGCTGATGATAAATGATGATCTATGTGTGATTTTGTTTGTGAAGTGTATAAATTTTTGGCCACAAGATGGGAGGTCGTATGTGGCATTAGGGAAGATACTGGTTGAGTAATAAAAAATAGTACAAGTTAGAGCTGTTTATACAAAAGATAACCAGGCTACTCAAGGAGAGAATCCATATATTTGGCAGGTTTGCTTTCTTCTCTTTGTCTGTTATAATGTGATTGCAAATTTTGGTTCAATGCTTTGAATTTTGTATTCTTTCCATTTCATAGAAAACCAACCAATGCACTGATTATAAATATCTACAGTTCACGAAATAATGTATAGTTTATGCTACTGATAATGCTGCAGAAAGCCCAACATCTAAATGCTGCATTTATATATGCAAAATTGGAATGGAATTTTATTCTATGTAAATTTATTCAGTTCTGTAAGTAAACATCCACACAAAATAACAGTTAAGAGATGTTGGGGAAAGTGGTTGATTCCTTTGATGCTATCATCGACAAAAATCTATGTTAAATTTGGTGTTTTTGTGAAAATAGGATTACAGAATTTGATTGAATGGATTGCATTATATTCTACATTCATTTCTCACATTTAAAATTGACAAGTGATATGTTATTACAACAGTGCTGGGTAATTTTGGAAAATAAGATAGGAAATATAGGGAAAGCAAGAAAGTTATTTGATGCCATGATAATTGCAAATAAGAGACACATTGTCGCTTGGCATGAGTGCAGTGCTGGAGCTAAGACTGGGTAATATCAAGAAGCCTAGATATTTTCTAACGAAGGCCTTAAATTTCACTACAACAAAATAGAGCTTTAGCAATGTCACTTTTAGCGACGCCAAATATTTCATCGCTAAGAACAACTTTTAGCGATAACAAAATCTAAGTTGTCGTCAAAAGAAACAAAACAAAAATCTAAATCCAACCTTTAACCACGATAAATTATCATTGTCAAAGGTCAAAATTAAAAAAAGAAATATATTAATTATTTTTTCTAACGACATGTAATATCATGACTGAAAGTCACCTTTAATTATGTTAGATTATCGTCGTCAAAGCTTTAAAACTAAAAAAGAAACATATCATTTACTTTTGATGACGATGTGCAATATCGTGGTCAAAAACACCCTTTGACGACGGTATCTGATCGTCATCAAAGGTCAATAATTAAAAAATATATATTATTTACTTTTGACGACGAGAATTGATGTCGTAACCAAAAGCACCTTTTGGTCATCGCCAAAGATCAACAATTAAAAAAAGAAATATACCATTTACTTTTGATGACGACAGACAATGTCGTGGTTAAAAACACCATTTGACAATGATATTTGGTTGTCACTAAAGGTCAACAATTAAAAAAAAGAAATATATCATTTACTTCCAGATTATGATAGGCTTGTTGGTAATGTGTTCTTATCGTATGAGAACAGATGATGATCAATATGAAATCTGTTGGCTCAGATTATTGAGCTTGAGATCCTAGGCAGGAATGTCATACATGGGGATCGAAATCTCTGGCTAGAGTACATGCTTTCTAAAAATGAGTTTTCAAATGCATGGATCCTGTTTATGATTGATTTCTGATCCTATGATTGAGTTAGAGGTTTGACGACTTCATGGCCTGCACTCGATCGGGAGTCGACAGTAAAGGGACTTTACTACATGTAAGTACGACTATATGGGTTTATCCG
>JAVXUL010130269.1:0-15840 GCA_035590515.1 Trichilia minutiflora
CATCAAACCTTTCATCGATTGCACGTAACGTGTGAGTGATATCCTTCCGTCGTCAAATCCTAATCGAGATAGGGGTTTATGGACTGTCAAAACCCTAATCTCAATACTACTTCGAATCGTCGATCATATGTCAACATTATGTGATATCCATCGACTTATAATCTAAATATCATATTAACATTCGATTAGGAACTCAATTTGGACTAAAGCAATGATAATGCTCAGTCCAATATGTCGAGCCAACGGATCCCCTCTTGACTGTCAACCGAACACCTATATAAATAAAGTATACTCAAATCGATTTCTTGTACAAGAAGTAATTAGTCCTTCATGTATACACCATATAAAATACACCCATACATATAGAGTTCGATTCCAGACGTCTCAGGTCAAAGGATTATGTTGCATACTATTACAATCTATCGATAAATCATTGACTATATGTATACCATATGATTCATCGATATATGATCCTGTTCGATAAATAGTTCATCAACTATAAATCCACACCAATATCGTTATGATAATACTCATATTGTCAGCCTACATATATTATCATATAATATCATTAGGCGATAACTAGTATGCCTACTGTGTGATATAGTTATCCATTCAACACCACGTAGTAAAGAAAAATTTGATAATTCATTTAACAATTAAATAAAATTATCCGAACAATTTTCATACATTCTTCATTCATTGCATGAAAAATAATGGAAGCAGCTAATGTATGTAAATAAAGAACTACTTCTTTTATTTATAAATATAAGATTTATACAAGATCATAAGCCCTGAATCGACAACACGAATGATTTCTAGGTCATACACACTAACAAAAATATATTAGACCTTTGATTGCTATTGATGATACTTTTTTGAAGGATAAATATTAGGGTACATTATGTTTGGCAGCTGCTCTTGATGAGAATGACCAAATATTTTCACTTGCCTTTGATGTAGTTGATTCCAAGAATGATGTTTCATAGGAGTGGTCTTTTATGAAGCTTTGTGATACTATATACCCATGTGAAGATTTGGTTTTCATTTTTAATAGACATAATAGCATAGAGAAGGGAATCAAGATAATTTTTTTCGATGCATTTCATGGTTTTTGTGCTTACCACATCTTTGAAAATATCAAACAAAGTACAAGATGCGAGCTCATAAGACTGATACGTTCATGCAAGCTTATTTTAAAGCTACAAAAGTATACCGAATCAGTGAGTTCAATGAATATATGGCCGTTTGAGGTCAATACGCCTTGAGACAGTCAACTATTTAGATAATGGTATTAGGGTTCGTAAATGGGCAAGATCACACTCTCCATCTCGTCGATATGACATGATTACCATAAAATTGCTGAGAGTATGAATTCTTTGCTTAGAAATGCTCGCTGCTCCCTCCCTATTGCTGCACTATCTGAATACATAAGATCAGTGTTGCAAAAATGATTTTATGAGCGCAGAGAGATGGCTATGTCAGGAGACATGAAACTAACTGAATCGGTTAAAAAAAATTGATGACCAAATGGAGTTGTCCCTTATAATGAGCATATATCCGATTTCACGTTAGCAGTTTGAAGTAAAATATTTGGGTAAAGTTAACATTATGAACATAGAAAATAGAAGCTGCACTTACAGATTCTTTGACCTCCAACAACTCCCGTATGGTCACACTCTTATTGTACGTAGACTCTCAGACTATCATATCATTCTTTATGTTCAAACTTTTACAAGACAAAATCGTTGGTGATGCTTATGTAGACCCTATCCATCCAGTAGGGGATGAGATTGATTGGGTGGTTCCATCAGAGTTACAAGAAATTAATGTCAATCCACCTAGATAATGCTCGCCTACTGGCCAACCAAGGAAACAACGCATCCCTTTTGTTGGAGAAGACGTCGTTAGGAGGATGTGTTCTCGATGTCATGGCACTGGTCATAATTGATTGACTTGTAGGAACCCGATTCCTTTACACTCAAGCGAGTGACACTTATGCTTAAACTGTACAGTGTTGGATGAAATAATTTATTTTCAGATTCCTTGTTGATATATTACTTATTATGTTGATCTTTGATTTGACAGGTTATAATGTTATACGGACAATATCATATTATTATTCGATCTAATATAATTATTGTTTTTGATATAAAACAAAATAAATTTCCTTTTTCATACTTATAGTGTCCTCCAACTATGACTCTGCTGTATTTATGTTACTAAGCCAATTGGGAGTTATTCGTGTGATATTGCTATCAATATAATTATTCTTATTGGTCATCCATGAATTGAAAATGTTGAATAGGTTATCTGAAATAGGCTTTGAAGCGCACACTTCATATTTGAGTGATCGTTTGTATCGTGACTTGCCCTTTTTAATGGGATTTGTGTAGGGTGTCCACGCATGGGCACTAGGCTTGTATACACAATTAAAATAACTTGCACCCATATTAAAAGCTATTGTGTTCTGATTAATAATATCTGTAACTCCAGTGTCGTGAATGATACTATCTTCGACAGTCACCTTCTTGTTAACCATATTACAATACTAATCGGCAACTATATTTTCAGCATCCATATCCTTTATTATATGGACATCTGGTTTCTGCATCGAGAAGAAAGTAATTAGGAGGATGTAAAAAAAAAAATTTTGACAGCATTTCGCCTATAATATTACTTGACTGAAAATTTGTCTATATCAGAAAAAACACACTCCTAAATCCAAGGCTGAACAACACAACTTTATCACAAATAAAGCTCATCCAAAGTTATATCCAACTATGAAAATTCAATTAAAAAAACATCAATGGACTTTAATTCAAAGATATTAACATTTAAAAAACTATAAACCTACATGTCGGTGCCACTGTATAAATGCATCCACCGTCGTATGTCATATTCTAAACTATAAATAGCATCCTCTATTCGTGATGTTCGCTCTTTATGTCATTGCACAAGCTCTTTGAGTCCTCCTAAACATTCATCCTGTCTTCGTATAAACTCATAAAAATCCAATATCAAGCCGTCAATAGTATGCAACAACTCACCCTAATGATCGGAGTATGGCATCCCAGTAGACGGTGAAGATTTATACTCCACGCCACTCAATATGGGAGGTGACTGATGAAATGAAGGTCCTGCAGGAACAACGCAATATGTGTCTGGAAACATCTAAGGTGAATGATACAATGGTTGACTCTGTGGATGAGGTGTGTGTCCAACAGAATCATGGTCTGGAGTACCATAAACTACATCGTGCAGAACCATAGTTGGTTCAGTCATTTCCTCTCTAGCTACCTCCACAATATGCTGATGCGAAGTAACACATTGATGCCGACCTCCACACTGAAGCAGATGATTAGATTTATTAACTTATGGAATATATCTTAATATACGAAACTAAATTTAATATTGCATACGGGACAAACCTTTTGCAATCTATGATGATGTCTTGTGGGATATGAAGGTTCAATGGCCTAAATCATGCTTGAAATATAAGTTTTTCATGTCAAAACCCTAGGCTAATTAGTTGAAAAATAAAGGTTTTCAAGAAGACTACCTTAGGGCTTTTATTGCTCTTGTTGCAAGGATGCTTTTTTGATGAAGAACAAGTTCAAAACCATGAGCTCTCCTCACTTGACACCATCCTCCTCTTCTTCCCCGAGGGCTGGCCGAAATATTTGAGAGAGAGAAATGAAAAATCTCATTTTCCTTTCCAAAATAATTCAAAAAGAAAATATTTATATCTTTTCTTTTCTTTTCTATTTAATTTAATTTGTATTTATCTTATAAATATATTAAATAAATGAAAAAGATGTGATACAAACCCTCTCATCTTTGTAGGATGCAACCAAGCCATTTGGACCAATTAAAATAAAACATAAAGTCAAATATATAAACAAATTATATAATGACATGTGTTTCATTTTAAACCATTAAAATAAAATAATTTTTATTTAAGTATTTAATACATAAATACATAATTTAATGGCTAAATTAATTAATATAATGGATTAAACAAAATTCATAATTATGGTATAATTACCATAATACCCTTGATCATATTTACACATAAGGGTAAAATGTATATTTCCATCTAAATTAAACACTTTAATTTAGATTTTGTCATTTTATATTAAAATCACATTTTCATATGTTTGATAATCAAAATTATCAAGTTTAAATATATAATTTACAATAAATTACACACATGTATCATATTAGGGACAAAATAATCATTTTGCACTAAATGAAACTATTTCATTTAATTTTAATCATTTTGCCTTAAAATCATATTTTAACATATTTGATAATCATTATTATCAAATTTAAAAAGTTATTTACATTAAATAATCTTATGATATCAGTATATCATCTCTTTAACACTTTAAAGAGTCGGTAATACGTATAAGCATTATACGTATTGGTTTCGACCTATTTATATATTATCATGAGGGTGCTAGCCCTCTTTCGATAATATTTTATCTCTCTCTCATGTGAAGAAGTTTTAGAGGATCTTGTTAGACCATAAAAGTTCATCGTGACTCAGCCGTGAACATATACCGAATATTTTGACTCCGAATATTTCGGTTGCTCATCGATTATGGTTAGTATCTAGTAATGTGCCATAGTTCCTAAGTCACGATGAAGAAGGATTTTTATCAAACCTTTCATTGATTGCACGTAACGTATGAGTGATATCCTTCCGTCGTCACATCCTGATCGAGATAGGGGTTCATGGACCGTCAAAACCCAAATCTCAATCCTACTTATAATCATTTATCATATGTCAACATTATGCGATAGACATCGACATATAATCAAGAGACCATATCGACATTCGATTAGGAACTCAACTTGGATTGAGGCAATGGTGATTCTCAGTCCGATATGTCAAGCCAATGGATCCTTTCTTGACTGTCAATCGAACACCTATATGAACAAAGTATATCCAAACTGGCTTCTTGTACAAGGCATGATTAGCCCTGCACATATACACCATATGAAATACACCCATCGATACAGAGTTTGAATTCAAACATCTTAGGTTAAAGGATTATGTTGCACACTATTATAATCTATCGATGAATCATTGGCTATATGTATACCATGTGATTCTCGATATATGATCCTGTTCGATAAATAGTTCACCAACTATAAATCCACACTAATGCCCTTATGATAATACTTATATTGTCAGCCTACATATATTATCATCTAATATCATTAGGCGATAACTAGTGTGCCTACTATGTGATATAGTTGCCCAATCAACACCACGTATATAGGGAATGCTTTGATAATTTATTTAAAAATTAAATAAAATTATTCGAACAATTTATATACATTCAATATTCATTTGCATGAAAAATAAAGGAACCAGCTAATGTATGTAAATAAAGAATAATTTTTTATTAATAAATATAAAGTTTATACAAGATCAAAAGCCCTGAAACCAACAACACGAATGATTTCTAGGGCATACAAACTAACAGAATAGTGGGGAAGCACTTCGGTTCCATCTTCAAGTTGCTGGAAACTTGAAAAATCATGCTGCTCATGGCCTCATAACATCTAATCGAATGCTGCTGGTATCGGAGAAGCCTTTTCTACATCTTCTCCATTTCTTCTCAAAAAACAGCCTCACTAACTGGCTGCGAGTGGGGATTCTGGTCCGTTGGACTCTGAGATTGTTGCTGCTGTTGTTGGGATTGTGCAGGCTGATGTTACTGGGGATGTTGTTGCTGCTGGGATGGTTACTATTGAGACTGCTATTGCTGGGGCTACTGCTATTGAGATTGTTGCTGCTGTTGGTACTTACCCTCAATGAATAACAATCTTGCTATTGTACCAGCATCCACATGAGCTTTGGGAGGCAAAATTTCCTGACACTTGGTATCCACCTCATTTCGCTCCAGCAACTCAGTGATAAGTGAAGGGAAAAATAACCCCACAGTGAGGTTATTTACGGAATGCCAAATGTTGAGGGAAATCCATTCCCCAATATAGATGTTCTTCCTCATAGCAAATGCAAGCAACAGAAAAGCTCGCTCTTGATTAACCTCAGAAGTGTTCCCTATAGGACTTAATCTAGTACAAATAAAAAGGTGTCAAGCTTTCAACTTAGTTGTAAGGTACCGAGTTTTAAAGTAAGCTGGTTCACCTTGGACTTTTGTCCATTCCACTTGCTGCCCACATATTATATCATTCATCATCTCAATGGATAGAGATTGAGAAATTTCAGAAACTTCATCCTGAACCTCTAGAGTTTTCAACAATCTATTGATTGTCTCAGGGTCAAAAATTATTTCAACACCCCTAACCCTCACTTTTCTGCTTCCTGGGGTCATTTTGGCATTCATGTAAAACTCTCTTACAAGGGTCATTGCTGCTAGTTTAGGATACCGGCAATAATATGACCACCTTCTGGTTTCTATCTGCTGGGCACTCAATGGGTATTTTTCTACCTTAAACTTAATGCCTCTCTCCTTTATTCCAGACCTTTTCTTTAACAATTCGTTAAAAAGGTTTTGGGCTTGCTTAGACACAAATTTACCCGTGTCATACCTGGATGGTTTCTTCCTGGGTTTCTTAGCAATATGTTTCTGAGGCATATTTTTTTCTCTCTTTGGTTTCCAAAATACCGAAATAAGCAACCACAATCAAAGTTCAATCGAAAAAACCCTAACTTTTTGTCTATTTAAATCCAAAGAACGAACTCCAATACCACAGACCCAAAAGAAAGTTTTAAACTTTCCAAAATAGAGTATCTCAATATCATCAGAAATAAATGAAACTGAAGATAAAGTACTTACTTGGAGTTTTGGTAATCGTTCCTTGATGATTTTCCTTATCTCCAACGGTTTAGAACGCAAAAAGAGTTAACAAAAAGTGGGTTTAACTTGTCTGAAAACCAAAGGTTTTAAAACAGAAGAGAGAGAATTTTAAATGTTATGTGTCACAGCAGCGAGAGGCGTTCCTGTATTTTGTTACTGCATCGAGTTTTTTCTAGATGCGACGAGAAAGGATTCTTCAGAATGTAAGCTCTGTGTTCTGTTACAGCGAATTTTCTCTCGATCCAGTGACTTGAAGTCTGATGCAACGGATGATTTCTCGATACGATGCATCCTAGAACATAATTTCCTCACTGCATCATAGATTTTCTCGATGCAGCGAGTTCACATCTGATGCAGCGAGTGATGTCTCGATGCAGTACGTTCTGGGAAGCTATTCTCTCGTTGCATCACGAATTTTTTCGATGCAGCGAGTTCTGAAAATTGCTTTTTGACCTATTTTTCTACGAGTTATTCTAGGGCTTTTGTGCTACAATTTTGACTCCTACAAGAATAGAAAACAAAATGAAACTAAAGAATAACTTCAAATGAGTAAAAACAAAATAAACACCAAGAATAATAGCAAAAACACATTAGGTTGCCTTGCAATAAGTGCTTGATTTAATTTCTCTAGCTAAACTTAACCTGTTGAAGATTATTCAGGTTCTTTCAGAGTGATGGCTTCTTTGCTTAACTCCATTCCTTGGTAAAAGTCCTTGAGTCTTTGTCCATTAACTCGGAACAATCTTCTATTTTCACCTTCAAGTTCAATGGCACTAAAGGGTAACACTTTCTTGATAAGAAAATGTCCACACCATCTTGACTTGAGTTTTCTGGGAAATAATTTTAACCTTGAGTTGAATAAGAGAACTTGCTGCCCTGGACTAAATGTTCTTTTCAGAATTTGCCTATCATGCTAACACCTGGTTCTCTCCTTATAAATCCTTGAGCTTTTATATGCTTCATTTATAATCTCCTCTAGCTCATCAAGTTGGAGAAGTCTTTGCTGTCCAGAATTCTTCCAATCAAAGTTCAGGTTCCTTATTGCCCAATATGCTCTATGTTCAAGCTCTATTGGCAGATGACATGACTTTTCAAAAACTAGTCTGTACAGAGACATTCCTATTAGGGTTTTGAACACTGTTCTGTAGGCCCACAATGCATCATCAAGCTTGATAGACTAGTCCTTCCTATTTGTATTCACTGTTTTCTCCAGAATCTGTTTAATCTCCTTGTTTGTAACTTTAGCATGCCCATTTGTTTGAGGATGATAAGTAAGGGAAATCTTATACTTTACCCCATAACAAATCAACAAAGCTTTAAATAGTTTATTACAGAAATGAGTACCCTCATCACTGATTATAGCTCTTGGTGTACCAAACCTTGTGAAAATATTTTTTTGTAAAAATTTCAACACCACTTTTGCATCATTTGTTGAGGTCGGTATTGCTTCAACCCATTTAGACATGTAGTCAACAGCCACAAGAATATACTGATAACTAAAAGATTAAGGGAATGGACCCATGAAATCAATGCCCCACACATCACAAAGTTTTACTTCCAAAATTCCTATCAGTGGCATTTCATTTCTCTTTGAAATGTTGGCCACCTTCTGACATCTCTCACACCTCTTCACAAAAGCATAACAATCCTTAAATAAAATGGGCCAATAGAAACCTAATTATAGCACTTTTGTTGCTGTTCTAGATGGTCCAAAATGTCCTCCATACGATGAAGAATGACATTCATAGAGTATCTCATTAATTTCTTCTGCAACCACACATCTTCTAATCATTCCATCAGCATATCTCTTAAATAGAAGTGGATCATCCCAAATGTTGCTCTTCACATCATGAAGAAACTTTAGCTTTTAATGATATGTTAAATCTAGTGGCATCACTTCATAAGCAAGAAAGTTAAGAAAATCTGCATACCAAGGAATTTGCTCCTTAACAGTGAACAATCTTTCATTTGGAAACAATTCTTGAATCGGCTGCACTTTTTCTTCTTCTAACTCAATTCTTGAAAGGTGGTCAGCAACCGCATTCGTACTTCCTCTCTTATCATGAATTTCTAGATCAAACTCTTGAAGCAAGAGAATCCAACAAATCAAGCGAGGTTTAGCATCCTTCTTTGCAAACAAATATCTGATTGCTACATGGTCAGTAAAAATAATCACCTTTGAACCCAAAATATATGCTCTGAACTTTTCCACCACAAACACCACAGCCAATATCTCCTTTTCTGTGGTTATGTAGATAAGTTGGTCTTCATTTAATATCCGGCTAACATAATAAATGGCTCAAAAAATCTTATCTCTTCGCTGCCTGAGCACTGCACCTACTGCATAGTCACTTGCATCACACATAATCTTAATGGTTCACACCAATTTGGTGTAACCATTATAGGTGTTGATACTAGTTTTTCCTTAATCACTTCAAACGCCTTCTTACACTCATCATCAAACTTGAAAGTCACATCCTTTTCTAAAAGATTACAAGGGGTTTCACTACTTTTGAAAAGTATTTAATGAATCTTTGATAGAAACCCGCATAGCCTAAGAAACTTCGAATGCCTCTAACATTTACTGGTGGAGGTAATTATTGAATTCCTAATATCTTGGCCTTATCTACCTCAATTCTTTCTCTTAACACGCGATGTCCCAACACATTTCCTTCCTTTACCATAAAATGGCACTTCTCCCAATTAAACACCAAGTTCTTCTCCTAACATCTTTGGAGCACCATAGTAAGATTGTGAAGGCAATTATCAAATGAAGTTCCAAACACCGAGAAATCATCCATGAATACCTCCATAACTACTTCTATCAAATCTGAAAAAAATAGCCATCATACATCTTTGGAACGTAGCTGGAGCATTACACAAACCAAATGGTATCCGCCTAAAAGCAAAAGTACCATATGAACAGGTAAAGGTTGTCTTTCCTTGATCCTCTGAATAATTAAAATATGGTTATACCCCGAATAACCATCAAGAAAGCAGTAAAATTTGTAACCAGCCAACAGGTCTAGCATTTGATCAATAAATGGCAAAGAAAAATGGTCTTTTCTTGTAGCTTTGTTCAACTTTCTGTAGTCAATACATACTCTCCATCCAGTAACTGTCTTTACTGGCACCAACTCATTCTTCTCATTTTTTATAACAGTAGTTCCACCTTTCTTAGGCACCACCTGTACTAGGCTCACCCACAAACTATCTAAAATAGCATATACAATTTTGACATCCAATAATTTTAGAACTTCAGCCTCACCACTTCTTTCATTGCTGGATTCAATCTTCTTTGATGTTCAATAGTAGGCTTATAGACATCTTCCATCAAAATCTTATACATACATACTGTAGGACTAATTCCTTTAATGTCTGAAATCGCTCATGTAATGGTTGATCTGTATTTTCTTAACACTCTTAACAATTTCTCTTCTTGCTCAGAGGATAGGCAAGATGAAATAATAACAAGCAATGTCTCTTTTTCCCCCAAGAAGGCATACTTCAAATGGTCAGGAAGTTACTTCAAAGACTGTGTTTCTAAAGGTGTTACCAACTTGACTTCCTCATATATATTTTCTGCTGCATCTGGTTCATCGTCCACCAGATCTTCAAGTGTAAAAACACCTCTTTCCTTTTTATTAGGCCTTTTATAAATTGATCCAACATCTTCAGCTGCTGGAAGTTCATCTTTTCGCATGTTTGAAGTGATTAAGCACTGCTCTAATGGATCTTTTACAAAAAAATTAAGGAGTATGGCATCAACACAGTTGGACACAACATCTACTCTCTTACATGACTGATGAAAGACTAAAAATTTTATAGTTGAGTTAATGTTGAACTTCACTTCTTCCTCATTTACCTGAAGAGTAAGACTCCCTCTATGTACATCAACAAGGGCTCTTTCGGTTACTAAGAATGATCTGCTAAAGATAATGAGGATCTCCTGATCTTCCTCCATATCCAGAATAATGAAGTCTACAAAAAAAATGAACCTATCCACTTTAACCAACACTTCTTCGATTACTCCCTTTGGGAATGAAAGCAATTAGTCGATCATTTATAAAGATATGGTGGTCGATTTCACTTCTCCTAAACCCAACTTATTAAAGACTGATAATGGCATGAGATTTTTGCTAGCCCCAAGGTCATATAATGCCTTTTCGAAGGTAGAATCTCTAATAGTACAAGGGATAGTGAAACTATCGGGATCTTTAACTTTCTGGCATATCTTCCTTTGAATAATCGCATTGTATTCCTCTGATAACTTCATCGGTTCATGTTCTTCTAGCCTTCTCTTCTTTGACATCATTTTCTTCATAAATTTTGCATAGTTAGACATTTGCTCCAATACTTTTGCTAAAGGAATGTTGATGTGGATCTTCTTAAAGATGTCCAGAAATTTTTTGAACTAATCATTTAACTTTTTTTCTGTAATCTTTGTGGGAAAGGGATCGATGGAGGTCTAATGGGTAGGTTATCTGTAAAATAATTCATGGACCACTCTTCACTTCCACTGGTTTTTCTGCTGATTTTTCAGAATATGCAACTTCTTTTTGCTTCTCAACATCTTCTTTTTCTTTCTTAGGCTGCTCAACTTCCTTTCTTAGTTGTGTTTCTACTTCTTTCCCACTCCGCAAAGTGATGGCATTACAGTGGTCCTTTAGATTCTCCTCTATATCAACTAGAAATTTACCTGTTAGTTGTTCTTTTATGGCTTTTGCAAGCTAATCAACTGCACTTCTAAAGACTTCATAGTAGCTCACATGTTGCTGCAGTGAGTCTCTATATTATATATCCTTGTTTCGCTCTTGTTGAATCTTTCACGGGTTTCATTGATAAATGTACCCATAAGCTCTTCTAAGGAAGACTTCTTTGAGCTCCAAAACCAGGTGGTTCCTACAACACATTTTTGGTGTTTCCATAAGAGAGGTTCTTATGGTACTTCGACCTCAGATGATATTGATTTAGCAAATTATTTCTGAAGTTAAAATTCCTGTTGTTAACAAACTGAACTTGGTCCTGCTCCTTCTTATTTTGCATACCCTAATACAAACTACTCGTCAAGGCCACCTACTCTTTGGATGAACAATCTTCATTTGCTGTCATAGCTGAAAGCTTGCTTGATAAGGCTGAAACTTGAGCAATCAAAGCAACTATCGGATCAAAGTCATAAACACCAGCAACTCTCCTCTGGTTTCTCTCATTCGACCATTGATAATTGTTTGACGCCATCTCTTCTAGCAGTAATTAAGCTTCTTTTGCTATCTTGGATAAAAGAGTACCTCCAGCCACTGCATCAATAATTGTTCTGGTTTGACCATTTAAACCATTATAGAAGAGTTGAATTTGAAACCAATCTTGGTATTCATACTGAGGACATATCCGTATCAAATCTTTAAACCAGTCCTAAGCCTCAAAAAGAGGTTCAAAGTCCAACTATCTAAACTGAGCAATCTCTCCTCTTAACTGCGAAGTTTTTGATGGAGGGAAAAAATTGGACAAGAATTTCTGAGCAAGCTCCTTCCACGTTGTTATGGTCCCTAGTTATAATGATTAAAGCCATCCTTGAGCTCGATCCCTCAAAGAAAAAGGGAATAATCTCAATCGAATAGTATCTTCAGAGACACCATTCATTTTAACATATCTCCAAGAATGTGGCAAGGTGCACGTTTGGATCCTTATAAGACAACCCTCCATATTGGTTCTGTTGTACCATGTTGATAAGGGCTGGCTTTAGCTCAAAGTTATTTTCTTGAATCACTTGTCTCTGGATTCCTAAAAAATTATCATTAACCACCAGTTGGAAATAATCTCTGAGTGCTCTTTGCTGATTGTTGTTATCTTCTACCATTTCTCATTCTTGACTTCTTTTTGATCTCTCTCTAGTTCTTTCTCTTCTTCTAGTTCCTTGATATCTTCTACAAGTTTGTTCAATCTTCAGATTAAAAGATGCTAACTCCAAACTTTGGCTTCTGCGCATTCACTATCAAACAACAAAAGAAAATTTTAAATGACAAACTAAAAACAGAATCTAAAGTAATATTCAACCACTTAGTCGTAATATTAACATAAATTAAAATAATAATCCCCAGCAACAGCGCCAAAAACTTATCCACCATTTAAATACACACACAAAATCAAATGTGAAAAATCGCAAGCGCACGGTGTCGAGTTTTATAGTAAAAGAAAGTAGGATATCATTCCCACAAGGATTAGCAATTACTAACACGCTAATTATCACAATTAGAATGGTAAATATTATTTAGACTAAACAAAAAAAGTAAATTAATTCTAACAACTACTAGGAAACTTAAAAGTACGCTATGTAATAAGGATAAATCTAATGATAACGAGCTTATAGGGGTCGAATCCACTCTTGTTCACTATATTTGTCCACTGTTTTGGCTTAATTAATCCTACCAAAATCTATTAGCGTAGGTTATTATATCATTTTATTCCCTCTTCCGAGACCTTAACGAAACTATGTGATCAGTAAACTTAACTAATATTTCTATTCAATCAAGTTTAATTAATCACTCATTGAGATCCAACCTAATTTGGCTACTTAGTTGTTAACCATCTTCCAATGTATTAACTCCTAAGTTGTATTTCCTTAGTTCAAAAGTATATTTTTCTTCCTTTTCCAAGTATAAAAAATATATATCTAAAATCATTCAATTTAATGGCCAGTTAAAAAGAAAGCTTTAAGTGCAAAGAACACAAATAGGTTTATGAATAAAACTTTGTTAATCCAAAACAAGTTCCAAATATAGATCACAAGAGTTTCTTCTAACCCCTAAGCATGAAAAGAATTAGCCGTTCATGATATTCAGTGAATACACAAGAAATACAAAATATATAGTCATTAAGATTCTAGTGAAAATCAATAAAAATAGCAAACTCAAGATGTCACAATTCTGTCCTTTCAAACTGGTTTTCTATCTTTCTTTCTCTTCACTTTTCTTGTATTTTTCTTGGATTCTATGCAAAGTATGATGTTTCTCTCCCTTTCAAGGATGTTAATATCACGAAGCCCTAGGCCTAGGTGCTTTATTTAGCACGAAACCCTAGGCGCTCTATTTATAATAAAAATTTTGAAGTTTGATTTAAATAGAAAATTTTTGCAAATTCTCGCTGCATCGGGTTTCTTTCTACTGCATCGGGCAACTAGCGTTGATGCAGCGAGAATTATCTCGCTACATCAGGAACTGGACAGAAATTTTCTAGAAATTAGGTTCTGGCTCTCGCTGTATCGAGGACACGCCCGCTGCATCGAACTCTATTTTCGCTACATCGAAAGATATCTCGCTACATCATGGAAAATGACTTTCAGAATTCGTTGCATCATGAAATCAGCTTCCCAGTATCCGCTGCATTGGGGGAATTTGCTCAATGTAGTTTTAAGCTAAACAAAATCATGCCTTCTTCACAAAATTTTCTTTTGTAACCTACACACAATTAAACTCACAAAAACATAAAAACACACCAGGATTCACATAGAAAATAGCATTAACCAAGCAAAAATAACTTGATAAAAATCATGTTATCAATACCTATTTATATAGTTGCAGTGATATTTGAGAATCTTCAAGGGGTTGAAGTCTTACTAATGTTCCGCGAAGTAGAGGTCTTATGGGATCTAGGACCTTTTTAGTTTACTCAAATGTGTGGTTGCTCAATTTTAGTGACCATCGAGGTTGTTCTTAGCTATGTTATCCATTTTAAAATCACTTGTATAATTTGAGGCCTCCCAATATCGAAGCTGAGCAGAGACTTGGTTATAGTGTTGAGTTGATAGTTGATGAACTTAAGGGGGCTAACTATTGTTAGTGAGGTGGCTTGCATATCGGATATTTCATGGTATACCTGTTTACCTAAATTTACGTCTCGGGTTCATTTTGATCAATATGAGTCTGGAGATGACATCTGTGTTATTGAGACATACTTTAAGATCAGCGGTGGCTTGTGTGGTTGGTTAGGTATACCAATCAACCTGAGTAAAATCCCTAATATTTTTGTGCATCTCATGAACCAAGCTGATAGTAGTGACATTTAGGACTGTTTCAAGCAATGGCGAATTAAAGCTTCTATGGAACTTGAATGAACGTTAGGGCTCACAACAACACATTGATTGGTTTTGATACTTACATGGTACTTAGAGATCTGTATGGTAGGACCATAGGTGTTAGATTCAAGGTATATTTTAGATGAAGATCCAAAGAGAATGATGAGTGTTTTGTTCCTACTGATAGTGGATTTATGGGTCTTGATATTGTTGGTGTGATTTGCACGGCTTGAGTGGAGAGCTGACCTAATTGAATCGACGCCTAAAAAGTATAATTGGTATGTTAATAAGCTTGATTACCTGAGTGCATTAGGTATTGATGGTAATAAGGTAGATAAATTTAATTGAAAAGTCAAGATTGTTGCCAAAGTGAGGATCTTGGGATTTGGCAAAGTCCATAAGAGGCAATGCTCAAATTTCACAAGAAACTCGAGGTCAAGTTTTCCTAAGTGAAGAAGAATAACGTGGATAGGATCATCACATTAGGAACAACAAAAAGAGAAGCATGCAGGGGAGTTTTGGTCAAATGAATCTGGGACCAGAAATCTTCTAGAAGCATGGAATATTTCAATCGAATGAATCCTTTAATTCGATCAACCAAATCTTGGTAGCAAAATCTTATAGAGAGAACCAGATTTTTTGGTCCAACGAATTAAAGATTTGATGACTGAACTAGGGGACAAGGAAACTCTAAAATGCTTGAAGAATTTCGATAGACTAAATCGGATTTTTTGAACAGCCCTAATAGACAATATTATTTAATTAAATACATATAAAAAATATTAAATTAAATTATCAAATAATAATAATAATTAATTAATTATTTTATAAATAATATTATTATTATTCACATCTATTAATTAAGTATTATTTAAATAAATATAATAAAAATTATTTTATTATTATAATTTATATGTGAACAGTTATGCGAAT
>JAVXUL010130308.1:0-15834 GCA_035590515.1 Trichilia minutiflora
GCCAAGAGAGCTCGGAATCATCGAGCGCATAAGCTCGGCATCGAGCGAATGAGCTCGGAATATGGAGTGAGAGAGCTTCAAATTATCGAGCCCGCAAGCTCGACAAAAAGAGAATAAGCTTGGTAGTATCAAGCAAGAGAGCTCGGAATTATCGAGTGCGTAAGCTCGGCATCGATCAAATAAGCTCAGTAATATGGAGCGAGAGAACTCTGAATCATCGAGCGCATAAGCTCGGCATCGAGCCAAGAGAGCTCGGAATGATCGAGCATGTAAGCTCGGCATCTAGCGGATAAGCTCAGAATATGGAGTGAGAGAGCTCCAAATCATCGAGCGTGTCAGCTGGGCATTGAGCCAAGAGAGCTCAGAATCATCGAGCACGTAAGCTCGGCATCGAGCGAATAAGCTCTGTAGTATAGAACGAGAGAGCTCTGAATCATCGAGCACGTAAGATCAGCAACGAGCGAATAAGCTCGGTAGTATGGAGCAAGGGAGTTCCGAATCATCGAGCGCGTATACTCAGCATCGAACCAAGAGAGCTCGAAATCATCGAGCGAGCAAGCTTGGCATCAAGCAAATAAGCTTGGAATATGGGGCGCGAGAGCTCCGAATCATTGAGCGCGTAAGCTCGGAATTGAGCCAAGAGAGCTCGGAATCATCGACCATGTCATCTTGGCATCGAGCCAAGAGAGTTCAAAATCCTCAAGCGCTTAAGCTCGGCATCGAGCAAATAAACTCGGCAAAATGGAGCAAGAGAGCTTCAAATCATCGAACGTGTAAGCTCGGCATCAAGCCAAGAGAGCTTGGAATCATCAACCGAATAAGCTCGGTAATATGGAGCGAGAGAGCTCCGAATCATCGAGTGCGTAAGCTTGGCATTGAGCCAAGAGAGCTCGGAATCATCGAGCGCATAAGCTCGACCTTGAGCGAATGAGCTCAGAATATGGAGCGAGAGAGCTCCGAATCATCGAGCGCACAAACTCGATAATGAGCGAATAAGCTCGGAATATGGAGCGGGAGAGCTCCGAATCATCGAGTGCAGAAGATCAACATCGAGCGAATAAGCTCCGAATCGAGCGTATAAGATTGGCATCGAGTGAATAAGCTTGGAATATGAAGCGAGGGAGCTTCGAATCATCGAGAGCGAAAGCTCGGCATCCACCGAATAAGCTCGGTAATATAGAGTGGGAGAGCTCCGAATCATCGAGTGCGTAAGCTCGGCATCGAGCCAAGAGAGCTCTGAATCATCCAGCACGTAAGATCAGCATCGAGTGAATAAGCTCGATATTATGGAGCAAGAGAGCTCCGAATCATCGAGCACGTAAGATCGGCATCGAGTGAATAAGCTCGATAGTATGGAGCGAGAGAGCTCCGAACCATCGAGCGCGTATAATCGGCATCGAGCCAAGACAGCTCGAAATCATCGAGCGCGCAAGCTCGACATCAAGCGAATAAGCTCAAAATATGGAGCGAAGAGCTTCGAATCATTGGGCGCGTAAGGTCGGAATTGAGCCAAGAGAGCTTGGAATCATCGATTGTGTCAGCTCGTCATCGAGCTAAGAGAGCTTGAAATCATCGAGTGCGTAAGCTCAACATCGAGCAAACAAGCTCAGTAATATGGAGCGAGAGAGCTCCGAATCATCGAGTGCGTAAGCTCGGCATTGAGCCAAGGGAGCTCGGAATAATCAAGCGTGTAAGCTCGGCATCGAGCGAATAAGCTCAGAATATGGAGCGAGAGAGCTTTGAAACATCGAGCGCGTCAGCTCAGCATCGAGCAAATAAGCTCTGTAGTATGGAGCGAGAGATCTCCGAATCATTAAGCACGTAAGATCAGCATCGAGCGAATAAGCTCGGTAGTATGGAGCAAGGGAGCCCCGAATCATTGAGCGCATATACTCGGCATCGAACCAAGAGAGCTCGGAATCATCAAGCGCACAATCTCGGCATCGAGCGAATAAACTCGGAATATGGAGCGAGAGAGCTCCAAATCATTGTGCGCCTAAGCTCGGAATCATCGACCGCGTCAGCTTGGCATCGAGCCAAGAGAGCTCAGAATCATGGAGCGCTTAAGCTCAGCATCGAGCAAATAAGCTCGGTAATATGGAGCGAGAGAGCTCTGAATCATCGAGCGTGTAAGCTCAGCATCAAACCAAGAGAGCTCGGAATCATTGATCGAATAAGCTCGGTAAAATGGAGCGAGAGAGCTCCGAATCATCGAGTGCGTAAGTTTGGCATTGAGCCAAGAGTGCTCGAAATCATCGAACGTATAAGCTCAGCATTGAGCGAATGAGCTCAGAATATGGAGCGAGAGAGCTCCGAATCATCGAGCGCACAAGCTCGATAATGAGCGAATAAGCTCGGAATATGGAGCAGGAGAGCTTCGAATCATCGAGCGCATAAGATCGACATCGAGCGAATAAGCTTGGAATATGGAGCGAGAGATCTCCGAATCATTGACAGCAAAAGCTCGGCATCCACCGAATAAGCTCGGTAATATAAAGTGGGAGAGCTCCGAATCATCGAGCCAAGAGAGCTCGAAATCATTGAGCATGTAAGCTCGACATCGAGCCAAGAGAGCTCAAAATCATCGAGCGAATAAGCTCGATATTAGGGAGCGAGAGAGCTCTGAATTATCGAGCACGTAAGATCAACATCGAGCGAATAAACTCGGTAGTATGGAGTGAGAGAGCTCCTAACCATCGAGCGCGTATACTCGGCATCGAGCCAAGAGAGCTCGGAATCATCGAGCGCGCAAGCTCGGTATCGAGCGAATAAGCTCAAAATATGGAGCGAAGAGCTCCGAATCATTGAGCGGTAAGCTCGGAATTGAGCCAAGAGAGCTCGGAATCATCGATCATGTCAGCTCGTCATCGAGCTAAGAGAGCTCAAAATTATCGAGTGCGTAAGTTCGGCATCGAGCAAACAATCTCAGTAATATGGAGCGAGAGAGCTCCGAATCATCGAGCGCATCAGCTCGGCATCGAGCCAAGAGAGCTCAGAATCATTGAGTGCGTAAGCTCAGCATTGACCGAATAAGCTCTGTAGTATGGAACAAGAGAGCTCTGAATCATTGAGCACGTAAGATCAGCATCGAGCGAATAAGCTCGGTAGTATGCAGCGAGGGAGCCTCGAATCATTGAGCGCGTATACTCGGCATTGAACCAAGAGAGCTCGGAATCATCGAATGCGCAAGCTTGGCATTGAGGGAATAAGCTCGGAATATGGAGCGAGAAAGCTCCAAATCATTGACCGCCTAAGCTCGAAATTGAGTCAAGAGAGCTCGGAATCATCGACCGCATCAGCTCGGCATCGAGCCAAGAGAGCTCGGAATCATCAAGCGCTTAAGCTCAGCATCGAGCAAATAAGCTCGATAATATGGAGCGAGAAAGCTCTGAATAATCGAGCGCGTAAGCTCAGCATCGAGCCAACAGAGCTCAGAATCATTGATCGAATAAGCTTGGTAATATGGAGCGAGAGAGCTCCGAATCATCGAGTGCGTAAGCTTGGCATTGAGCCAAGAGAGCTCGGAATCATCGAGCGTATAAGATCAACATTGAGCGAATGAGCTCGAAATATGGAGCGAGAGAGCTCTGAATCATCGAGCGCGCAAGCTCGATAACGAGCGAATAAGCTCGGAATATGGAGCAGGAGAGCTCCGAATCATGGAGCGCATAAGATCAACATCGAGCGAATAAGCTCAGAATATGGAGCGAGAGAGCTCCAAATCATCTAAAGCAGAAGCTCGGCATCCACCGAATTAGGTCCGTAATATAGAGCGGGAGATCTCTGAATCATCGAGCGCGTAAGCTCGGCATCGAGCCAACAAAGCGCGAAATCATCAAGCGCGCAAGCTTGGCCTCGAGCGATATTAGGGAGGAATATGGAGGAAGAGAGTTCCGAATCCTCGAGTGCGCAAGCTTGGCAACGAGCAAATAGGTTCGGAATATGGAGCAAGAGAGCTTCAAATCATCGATCACATAAGATTGACATCGAGTGAATAAGCTCGGAATATGGAGAGAGAGAGCTCGAAATCATTGAGCGCATAAGCTCGGCATCGATCAAATAAGCTCAGAATATGGAGCTAGAGAGCTTCGAATCATCGGGCGCATAAGTTGAGCATCGGGTGAATAAGCTTGGAATATATATAAGAGGGCTCCGAATCATTGAGCGCGTTAGCTTGGTATCGAGCCAAGAGAGCTCGAAATCATCGAGCGTGTAAGCTCGATTTCTAGCAAATAAGCTCGATAATATAGGGCGAGGGATCTCAAAATCGTCGAGCGCATAAGCTCTGCGTCGAGCGAATAGGCACTATAATATGGAGAGAGAGAGCTCTGAATAATTGAGCGCATAAACTCGGCGTTTCTGCGAATAAGCTCGGTAATATGGAGCGAGAGAGTTTCGAATCATCGAGCGCGCAAGCTTAGCATCGAGCGAATAAGCTCAGAATATGGAGCGAAAGAACTCTGAATCATTGAGCGCATGAGCTCGCCATTGAGCCAAGAGAGCTTAGAATCATGGAGCGAATGAGCTCGGAATATGCAGAGAGAGAGCTCCGAATCCTCGAGCACCCAAGCTCGGCAGGGAGCTAATAAGTTTGGAATGTGGAGCGAGAGAGCTCCAAATCATCGATCGCATAAGGTCGGCATCAAGTGAATATGCTTGGAATATGGAGCAAGAGAGCTCAGAATCATTGAGTACATAATCTCGGCATCGTTCGAATAAGTTTAGAATATGGAGTGAGAGAGGTCCAAATCATCGATCGCATAAGATCAGCATCAAGTGAATAATCTCAGAATATGGAGCGAGAGAGCTCAGAATCATTGAGCGCATAAGCTTGGCATCGATCGAATAAGCTAAGAATATGGAGTGAGAGAGCTCCGAATTATCGGGCACGTAAGTTCGGCATCGAGTGAATAAGCTCAAAATATAGAGCGAGAGAGCTCCGAATCATTGAGCGCGTAAGCTCAGCATCAAACCAGGAGAGCTCAAAATCATCGGGCGCATAAGCTCAGCATCGAGTGAATAAGCTCTGTATTATGAAGCGAGAGAGCTCTGAATAATCGAGCGTGTAAGCTCGATCTCGAGTCAAGAGAGCTCAAAATTTTCGAGAGTGTAAGCTCGGCATCGAGCGAATAAACTCGATAATATGGAGCGAGAGAGTTCGAAATCGTCGAGCGTGCAAGCTCGGCAATGAGCAAATAAGCTTGGAATATGGAGTGAGAGAGCTCTGAGTCATCAAGCGCATAAGCTCGGCATCGAGCGAATAATCTTGGAACATGGAGCGAGAGAGCTTCAAATCATCAAGAGCGGAAGCTTGGCATCCACCTAATAAGCTCGGTAATATAGAGCAGGAGAGCTCCGAATCATCGAGCGTGTAAGCACGGCATCGATCCAAGAGAGATCGAAATCATCGTGCGTATAAGCTCGGTAATATGGACCAAGAGAGCTCCGAATCATCGATTGAATAAGCTTGGCATCGAGTGAATAAGCCTAGAATATGGAGCGAGAGAGCTCCGAATCATCTAGCCCGTAAGCTCGGCATCAATCCAAGGGAGCTCAGAATCATCGAGCGAATAAGCTCGGCATCGAGCGAATAAGCATGGTAATATAGAGCGATAGATCTCTGAATCATCGAGCGCGTAAGCTCGACATCGAGTGAGTAAGCTCCGTAGTATGGAGCGAGAATGCTCCGAATCATCGAGCACGTATGCTCGGTATCGAGCCAAGAGAGCTCGGAATCATTGAGCGAATAAGGACGGTAATATGTATGAGAGAGCTCTGAATCATCGAGCACGTAAGCTTGACATTGAGCCAAGAGAGCTCCGAATCATCGAGCGTGTAAGCTCGAAATCGAGTGAATAACCTCGGAATATGAAGCGAAAGAGCTCCGAATCATTGAGCGTGTAAGCTCGGAATCAAGCCAAGAGAGCTGGAATCATTGAGCGCTTAAGCTCGGAATATGGAGCGAGAGAGCTCCGAACCATCAAGTGCGTATACTCGGCATCGAACAAGGAGAGCTCGGAATCATCGAGCGCGTAAGCTCGGCATCGAGCCAAGAGAGCTTGGAATCATCGACCAAATAAGCTCTATAATATGGAGTGAGAGAGCTCCAAATCATCAAGTGCGTAAGCTTGGCATTGAGCCAAGAGAGCTCGGAATCATCGAGCACATAAGCTCGACAGTGAGCGAATGAGCTCGGAATATGGAGCGAGAGAGCTCAGAATCATCGATCGCGCAAGTTCGATAGTGCGCAAATAAGCTCGGAATATGGAGCGGAAGAGCTCCGAATCATCGAGCGCATAAGATCGACATCGACCAAATAAGCTCGGTAATATGGAGCGAGAGAGCTCCGAATGATCGAGAGCGAAAGCTCGGCATCCACCGAATAATCTCGGTAATATAGAGCGGGAGAGCTCCGAATCATCGAGCGCGTAAGCTCGGCATCGAGCCAAGAGAGCTCGAAATCATCGAGCGCATAAGCTCGCTAATATGGACCGAGAGAGGTCCGAATCATCGATCTAATAAGCTCGGCATCGAGCAAATAAGCTTAGAATATAGAGCCAGAGAGCTCCGAATCATTGAGCACATTAGCTCGGCATTGAGCTAAGAGAGCTCGGAATCATTGAGTACATAAGCTCGACATCGAGCAAATAAGCTCTGTAGTATGGAGCGAGAGAGCTCTAAATCATCGAGCGCGTAAGCTCGGGCTCGAGTCAAGGGAGCTCGAAATCTTTGAGCGCGTAAGCTCGACATCGAGCGAATAAGCTTGAAAATATGGAGCGAGAGAACTCCGAATCATCGATCGAATAAGCTCGGCATCGAGTGGATGAGCTTAGGATATGGAGCGAGAGAGCTCTGAATTATCAAGACCGTGAGCTCGGTATCAACCCAAGAGAGCTTAGAATCATTGAGCGCATAAGCTCTGCAGTATGGAGCGGGAGAGCTCTGAATCATCGAGTGCGTAAGCTCGGTCTCGAATCAAGAGAGCTTGAAATCTTCGAGCGTGTAATCTTGGCATCGACCGAATAAGCTCGGTAATATGGAGCGAGAGAGCTCCAATTCATCAAGCGCATAAGCTCGGCATCGAGCCAAGAGAGCTCAGAATCATCGAGCGCATAAGCTCGGTATCGAGCGAATGAGATCAGAATATGGAGTGAGAGAGCTCCGAATCCTTGAGTGCGCAAGCTCGGCAATGAGCGAATAAGTTAGGAATATGGAGCGAGAGAGCTCCAAATCATCGATCACATAAGATCAGCATCGAGTGAATAAGCTCGGAATATGGAGCGAGAGAGCTCGGAATCATTGAGTGCATAAGCTCAGCATCGAGTGAATAAGATCGATAATATAGAGCAAGAGAGATCCGAATCATCGAACGCATAAGCTCAGCATTGATCAAATAAGCTTAGAATTTGGGGCGAAAGAGCTCCGAATCATTGGGAGTATAAGTTTGACATCAAATGAATAAGCTCAGAACATAGAGGTGTTAGCTCGGCATCGAGCCAAGAAAGCTCGGAATCATCGAGTGTGTAAGCTCGGCTTCGAGCAAATAAGCTCGATAATATGGAGCGAGGGAGCTCCGAATCATCGAGCGCATAAGCTCGGCATCAAGCGAATAAGCTCTGTAGTTTGGAGCAAGAGAGCTCCGAATCATCAAGCGCGTAAGCTCGGTCTCGAATCAAGAGAGCTTGAAATCTTCGAGCACGTAAGCTCGCTGTCGAGCGAATCAGCTCAGTAATATGGAGCGAGAGAGCTCCAAATCATCGAGCGCATAAGCTCGGCATCGAGCCAAGAGAGCTCAAAATCATTGAGCGTGTAAGCTCGACATCAAGCGCATAAGCTCAGCATCGAGCGAATGAGCACAGAATATGGAGCGAGAGAGCTCCGAATCCTTAACCGTACAAGCTCGGCAACGAGCGAATAAGTTAGGAATATGGAGCGAGAGAGCTCGGAATCATTAAGTGCATAAGCTCGGCATTGAGTGAATAAGCTCGATAATATAGAGCGAGAGATCTCCGAATCATTGAGCGCATAAGCTCGGCATCGATCGAATAAGCTCAGAATATGGAGCGAGAGAGATCCGAATCATCGGGAGCATAAGCTTGGCATCGAGTGAATAAGCTAAGAATATAGAGCGAGAGAGCTCCAAATCATTGAGCGCGTTAGCTCTGCATCGAGCCAAGAGAGCTTGGAATCATCGAGTGCGTAAGCTCCGCTTCGAGCAAATAAGCTCGATAATATGGGCGAGGGAGCTCCGAATCATCGAGCGCATAAGCTAGGCATTGAGTGAATAAGCTCTGTAGTATAGAGCGAGAGAGCTCCGAATCATCGAGTGCGTAAGCTCGGTCTCGAATCAAGAGAGCTTGAAATCTTCGAGCTTGTAAGCTCGATGTCGAGCGAATAAGCTCGGTAATATGGAGCGATAGAGCTCAAAATCATCGAGCGCGTAAACTCGACATCGAGCGCATAAGCTCAGCATCGAGCGAATGAGCTCGGAATATGTAGTGAGAGCGCTCCGAATATGGAGCGAGAGAGATCCGAATCATTGATCACATAAGATCAGCATCGAGTGAATAAGCTCGGAATATGGAGCGAGAGAGTTCGGAATCATTGAGCGCATAAGCTTGGCATCGAGTGAATAAGCTCGATAATATAGAGCGAGAGAGCTCCGAATCATCGAGCGCATAAGCTTGGCATCGATCGAATAAGCTCAGAATATGGAGCGAGAGAGCTCCGAATCATCGAGAGCATAAGTTTGGCAACGAGTGAATAAGCTCAGAATATAGAGCGAGAGAGCTCCGAATCATTGAGCGCGTAAGCTTGACATCGAGCCAAGGGAGCTCGAAATAATCAAGCGCGTAAGCTCGGCTTTGAGCGAATGAGCTCAGAATATGGAGCGAGAGAGCTCCGAATCATTGAGTGCACAAGCTCGATAACGAGCGAATAAGCTTGGAATATGGAGTGGGAGAGTTCTGAATCATCGAGCGCATAAGATCGACTTCGAGCAAATCAGCTTGGAATATGGAGCGAGAGAGCTCCAAATCATCGAACGCATAAGCTTGGCATCGAGCCAAGAGAGCACAGAATCATCAAGCGTGTAAGCTCGACATCGAGCACATAAGCTCAGCATCGAGCAAATGAGCTCGGTAATATGGAGCGTGAGAGCTCTGAATCCTCGAGCGCGCAAGCACGGCAACGAGCAAATAAGTTGAGAATATGGAGCGAGAGACCTCCAAATCATCAATCATATAAGATCGGCATCGAGTGAATAAGCTCAGAATATGGAGTGAGAGAGCTCCAAATCATCGAGCGCGTAAGCTCGGCATCGAGTCGAGAGAGCTCGAAATCATCGAGCGCATAAGCTCGGTAATATGGACCGAGAGAGCTCCGAATCATTGATTGAATAAGTTCGGCATCGAGCGAATAAACTTAGAATATGGAGCGAGAGAGCTCGGAATCATCGAGCACATAAGCTCGGCATCGAGCAAATAAGCTCTGTAGTATGGAGCGAGAGAGCTCTAAATCATCAAGCGCGTAAGCTTGGACACGAGTCAAGGGAGCTCGAAATCTTCGAGCGCGTAAGCTCAGCATCGAGCGAATGAGCTTGATAATATGGAGCAAGGGAGCCCCGAATCATCGAGCACATAAGCTAGGCATCGAGCGAATAAGCTCTGTAGTATGGAGTGAGAGAGCTCTGAATCATCGAGCGCGTAAGCTCGATCTCGAATCAAGAGAGCTTGAAATCTTCGAGCATGTAAGCTCGATGTCGAGCGAATAAGCTAGGTAATATGGAGTGAGAGAGCTCCAAATCATCGAGCGCATAAGGTCGACATCGAGCGCATAAGGTCAGCATCGAGCGAATGAGCTCGGAATATGGAGTGAGAGAGCTCCGAATCCTTGAGCGTACAAGCTCGGCAACGAGCGAATAAGTTAGGAATATGGAGAGAGAGAGCTCCAAATCATCGATCACATAAGATCGGCATCGAGTGAATAAGCTCAGAATATGGAGCGAGAGAGCTGCGAATCATCGAGCACGTAAGCTCTGTCTTGAGTCAAGAGAGCTTGAAATCTTCGAGCGTGTAAGCTCGGCGCCGAGCGAATAAGCTCAGTAATATGCAGCGAGAGAGCTCCAATTCATCGAGCGCATAAGTTCAGCATCGATCGATTAAGCTCAGAATATGGAGCGAGAGAGATCCGAATCATCGGGAACATAAGTTTGGCATCGAGTGAATAAGCTACGAATATAGAGCGAGAGAGCTCTGAATCATTGAGCGCGTTAGCTCTACATCGAGCTAAGAGAGCTCGGAATCATCGAGCGCGTAAGCTCCGCTTCGAGCAAATAAGCTCGATAATATGGAGCAAGGGAGCTTCGAATCATCGAGCGCGTAAGCTCAACATCAAGCAAATAAGCTCTGTAGTATGGAGTGAGAGAGCTCTAAATCATCGAGCGTGTAAGCTTGGTGTCGAGTCAAGAGAGATTGAAATCTTCGAGCATGTAAGCTCGGTGCCGAGTGAATAAGCTCGGTAATATGGAGCGAGAAAGCTCCAAATCATCGAGCGCATAAGCTCGGCATCGAGTCAACAGAGCACAGAATCATCAAGCGCATAAGCTCAACATCGAGCACATAAGCTCAGCATCAAGCGAATGAGCTCAGAATATGGAGCGAGAGATCTCCGAATCCTTGAGCCTACAAGCTCGGCAACGAGCGACTAAGTTAGGAATATGGAGCGAGAGAGCTCGGAATCATTGAGTGCATAAGCTCGGCATCGAGTGAATAAGCTCGATAATATAGAGCGAGAGAGCTCCGAATCATCGAGCGCATAAGCTCGGCATCCATCGAATAAGCTCAAAATATTGAGTGAGAGAGATCCGAATCATTGGGAGCATAAGTTTGGCATCGAGTGAATAAGCTAAGAATATAGAGTGAGAGCGCTCCGAATCATTGAGTGCATTAGCTCTGCATCGAGCCAAGAGATCTCAGAATCATCGAGCGCGTAAGCTCCGCTTCGAGAAAATAAGCTCGATAATATGGAGCGAGGGAGCTCCGAATCATCGAGCGCATAAGCTAGGCATCGAGCGAATAAGCTCTGTAGTATGGAGCGAGACAGCTCTGAATCATCGAGCGCGTAAGCTCGATCTCGAATCAAGAGAGCTTGAAATCTTCGAGCGTGTAAGCTCGATGTCGAGCAAATAAGCTCGGTAATATGGAGCGATAGAGCTCCAAATCATCGAGCGCATAAGCTCGACATCGACCCAAGAGAGCTCAAAATCAACGACCGCATAATCTGAACATCGAGCGCATAAGCTCAGCATCGAGCAAATGAGCTCGGAATATGAAGCGAGAGAGCTCTGAATCCTTGAGCGTACAAGCTCGGCAACGAGCAAATAAGTTAGGAATATGGAGAGAGAGAGCTCTATATCATCGATCACATAAGATCAACATCGAGTGAATAAGCTCAGAATATGGAGCGAGAGAGCTCGGAATCATCGAGCACGTAAGCTTGGTCTCGAGTCAGGAGAGCTTGAAATCTTCGAACGTGTAATCTCGGGGCCGAGCCAATAAGCTAGGTAATATGGAGCAAAAGAGCTCCAAATCATCGAGCGCATAAGTTCAGCATCGATCGAATAAGCTCAGAATATGGGGCGAAAGAGCTCGGAATCATCGGGAGCATAAGTTTGGCATTAAGTGAATAATCTCAGAATATAGAGCGAGAGAGCTCCGAATAATTAAGCGCGCTAGCTCGGCATAGAGCCAAGAAAGCTCATAATCATCGAGCGTGTAAGCTCGGCTTCGAGCAAATCAGCTCGATAATATAGAGCGAGGGAGCTTTGAATCATCGAGCGCATAAGCTCGGCATCGAGTGAATAACCTCTGTCGTATGGAGTGAGAGAGCTCCGAATCATCGAGCACATAAGCTCGGTCTTGAATCAAGAGAGTTTGAAATCTTCAAACTTGTAAGCTCGGTGTCAAGAGAATAATCTCGGTAATATGGAGCGAGAGAGCCCCAAATCATCGAGCGCATAAGCTCGGCATCGACCCAAGAGAGCTCAAAATCATCGAGCGAGTAAGCTCGACATCGAGCGCATAAGCTTAGCATCGAGCGAATGAGCTCAGAATATGGAGCGAGAGAGCTCCGAATCCTTGAGCATACAAGCTCGGCAACGAGTGAATACGTTAGGAATATGGACCTAGAGAGCTAGAAATCACTGAGCGCATAAGCTCGGAATCGAGTGAATAAGCTCGATACTATAGAGCGAGAGAGCTCCGAATCATCGAGCGCATAAGCTCGGCATCGATCGAATAAGCTCAGAATATGGAGAGAGAGAGATCCGAATCATCGGGAGCATAAGTTTGGCATTGAGTGAATAAGCTAAGAATATAGAGCGAGAGAGCTCCGAATCATTGAGCGCGTTTGCTCTGCATCGAGCCAAGAGAGCTCGGAATCATCGAGTGCGTAAGCTGCGCTTCGAGCAAATAAGCTCGGTAATATGGAGCGAGGGAGCTTCGAATCATCGAGCACATAAGCTTGGCATTGAGCAAATAAGCTCTGTAGTATGGAGCGAGAGAGCTCCGAATCATCGAGCGCGTAAGCTCAGTCTCGAGTCAAGAGAGCTTGAAATCTTTGAGTGTGTAAGCTCGGCGCCGAGCGAATAAGCTCGTTAATATGGAGCGACAGATCTCCAAATCATTGAGCGCATAAGCTTGGCATCGAGCCAAGGGAGCACAGAATCATCGAACGCGTAAGCTCGACATCGAGCACATAAGCTCAGAATATGGAGTGAAAGAGCTCCGAATCCTTGAGCGTACAAGCTCGGCAATGAGCAAATAAGTTAGGAATATGGACCTAGAGAGCTCGGAATCACTGAGTGCATAAGCTTGGCATCGAGTGAATAAGCTCGATAATATAGAGCGAGAGAGCTCTGAATCATCAAGAGTATAAGCTTGGCATCGATCGCATAGGCTCAGAATATGGAGCGAGAGAGATCCGAATGATCGGGAGCATAAGTTTGGCATCGAGTGAATAAGCTAAGAATGTAGAGCGAGAGAGCTATGAATCATTGAGCGCGTTAGCTCTGCATCGATTCAAGAGAGCCTGGAATCATTGAGCACGTAAGCTCGGCTTCGAGAAAATAAGCTCGATAATATGGAGCAAGGGAGCTTCGAATCATCGAGCACATAAGCTCGGGATCGAGCAAATAAGCTCTGTAGTATGGAGCAAGAGAGCTCCGAATCATCGAGCACGTAAGCTCGGCCCCGAGCTTACGTGCGAATAAGCTCGGTCTCGAGTCAAGAGAGCTTTAAATCTTCGAGCGTGTAAGCTCGGCCCCGAGCGAATAAGCTTCATAATATAGAGCGAGAGAGCTCCAAATCATCGGGCGCATAAGCTCGACATCAAGCGCATAAGCTCAGCATCGAGCGATTCAACTCGGAATATGGAGCGAGAGAGCTCGTAATCATTGAGCTCATAAGCTCGGCATCGAGTGAATAAGCTCGATAATATAGAGCGAGAGAGCTCCGAATCATCGAACGCATAAGCTCGGCATTGATCGAATAAGCTCAGAATATGGAGCGAGAGAGCTCCGAATCATCTAGAGCATAAGTTTGGCATCGACTGAATAAGCTCAGAATATAGAGCGAGACAGCTCTGAATCATTGAGCGTGTTAGCTCTACATCGAGCCAAGAGAGCTCGGAATCATCGAGCGCATAAGCTCAGATTCGAGCAAATAAGCTCGATAATACGGAGCGAGGGAGCTCTGAATCATCGAGCGCATAAGCTCGGCATCGAGCAAATAAGCTCTGTAGTATGACGCGAGAGAGCTCCGAATCATCGAGCGCGTAAGCTCGGTCTCGAGTCAAGAGAGCTTGAAATCTTCGAGCGTGTAAGCTCGACGCCGAGAGAATAAGCTCAGTAATATGGAGAGAGAGAGCTCCAAATCATCGAGCGCATAAGCTCGGCATCGAGCCAAGAGAGCATAGAATCATCGAGCCCTTAAGCTTGACATCGAGCGAATAAGTTCGGAATATGCAGCGAGAGAGCTCCAAATCATCGATCACATAAGATCGGCATCGAGTGAATAAGCTTAGAATATGGAGCGAGAGAGCTCGGAATCATTAAGCGCATAAGCTCGGCATCGAGTGAATAAGCTCGATAATATAGAGCAAGAGAGCTCTGAATCATCGAGCGCATAAGCTCGGCATCGATCGAATAAGCTCAGAATATGGAGCGAGCGAGCTCTGAATCATCGGCGTATAAGTTCGGCATCGAGTGAATAAGCTTGGAATATAGAGCGAGAGAGCTCCGGATCATTGAGCGCATTAGCTCAGCATGGAGCTGAGAGAGCTCGAAATCATTGAGCGTGTAAGCTCTGCTTTGAGCAAATAAGCTCGATAATATGGAGCGAGGGAACTCCGAATCAACGAGCACATAAGCTCAGCATCAAGCCAGGAGAGCTCAGAATCATCGAGCGCGTAAGCTCAGCATCAAGCAAATAAGCTCTGTAGTATGGAGCGAGAGAGCTCCGAATAATCCAGCTTGTAAGCTCGATCTCGAGTCAAGAGAGCTCGAAATCTTCAAGCGCGTAAGCTCAGCATCGATTGAATAAGCTCGGTAATATGGAGTGAGAGAGCTCCGAATTATCGAGTGCGTAATCTCGACATCGAGCGAATAAGCTTGGTAGTATGGAGCGAGAGAGCTCCGAATCATAGAGTGCGTATGCTCGGCATTGAGCCAAGATAGCTCGAAATCATGGAGCGCATAGCTCGACATCAATTGAATAAGCTCGGAATATAAAGCGAGAGAGCTCCGAATCATCAAGCGAATAAGCTTGGTAATATGGAGCGCTTTCACTCCATATTATGCTGCTCTGAATCATCGAGTGCATAAGCTCGGCATCGAGTGAATAAGCTCGGCAATATGGAGTGAGAGAGCTTGAAATCATTGAGCGCATAAGCTCGGCATCGAGCGAATAAGGTCGGTATTATGGAGCGAGAGAGCTGCAAATTATCAAGCGCAAATGCTCGACATCGAGTGAATAAGCTCGATAGTATGGAGCAAGAGAGCTCCAAATCATCGAGCGTGTATGCTCGGCATCGAGCCAAGAGAGCTCCGAATCATCGAACGTGTATGCTCGGCATCAAGCCAAGAGAGCTCGGAATCATCAAGCGAATAAGCTCGGACTATGGAGCGAGAGAACTCCGAATCATTGAGCGCATGAACTCGGCATCAAGCCAAGGGAGCTCGAAATCATTGAGCGCATAAGCTCGACATTGATCGAATGCACTCGGAACACGGGGTGAGAGAGCTCCGAATCATTGATCCCGCAAGCACTGCAACAAGCAAATAAGCTCGGAATATGGAGCGAGAGAGCTCCGAATCATCGAGCGTATAAGACCAGCATCGAGCAAATAAGCTCGAAATATGGAGCCAGAGAGATCCGAATGATTGAGAGCGAAAGCTCAGCATCCACCGAA
This sequence comes from Trichilia minutiflora, assembly GCA_035590515.1. Classification (NCBI taxonomy): domain Eukaryota; kingdom Viridiplantae; phylum Streptophyta; class Magnoliopsida; order Sapindales; family Meliaceae; genus Trichilia; species Trichilia minutiflora. Next base: position 15,469 of record JAVXUL010130308.1, read on the forward strand.
TAAGCTCGGTAATATAGAGCGGGAGAGCTCCAGCTCATCGAGCGCGTAAGCTCGGCATCGAGCCAACAGAGCTCGAAATCATCAAGCGCACAAGCACGGCATTGAGTGAATAAGCTTGAAATATGGAGCGAGAGACCTCCAAATCATTGAGCACATTAGCTGGGCATTGAGCTAAGAGAGCTCGGAATCATCAAGCACATAAGCTTGGCATTGAGCAAATAAGCTCTGTAGTTGATGAGTACATAAAAGTGTATGTGTATTAAGAGTTAAATTTATCATTTTACACTTAAAAGTATGATTAACTCTCTCCATTTATGCATATTTCTAGTTTTTGATATAAAATGTACTTTGTTTGTAATTTCAGTT
>JAVXUL010130348.1:0-15831 GCA_035590515.1 Trichilia minutiflora
AAACGGAGGGGGGGGGGGGGGGCTTAGTGTTGGGGGATTTTACCGAGGCCCACCCCAGTGAGTCAGACCTATCTCCACGCCTTTGTCCAAGCCCACCAAGGGTACGTATCCAGTAGGCTCCCTTATACGGTGTCGTTCCGAGAAGTTGGTCATACCAACAAGAAGGTAGTCTAATCGCCTCGGGCACTCTTCTCGAGATAACCAATCAGGAACTCTTCTTCGAGTTATTCACCGAAACTTGTATTCGGATCGGAGCCTTCGATAGCATGTACCCTCGGAGTCGGGGGGTCGAATCAATAGCCTACTGTGCAACAGTATGGATTTACGGACACTCAGGGTATGCTAGTCCCCGTCCCTCCACCTCCTGGGAACACCAAGGCTACACCCTGCAACATCAAAGTCTCCCGAGAACCAGGGGACTTCATTCTCGGGAGAGTTGGAAGTTTCGCTCGGAGGTACTAACACTCGGGAGCTCGGGGATGACGTGGCTAGAAACAGTGTCATAACTCCCCACGTCCTCTAGCTTTGCAACAAGTCACCCTGGGCACGTCAGCCATGCAGTAACACGTGTCCAACGATACGCACTCCTAGGCTTACCATATGCAACATCCAGTACTCGAGAGAAAAGGAGATTCGATTCGATTCAAGGGGAGTCAATTCAATTAACAGCCAGATCCGTGAGAACAACATCGAGAGAAACTCACTGTGAGACATTCTTTGAACCTTTTCAGTGCATACAGGCATCATACGCAAGGATAGAACATTCCATGCCATTCATATTCTTCGTGCATCATTGCTTGCTTGTATGCATACCTATTGCACACACCAAGTAAAACCCTCTCTGATTTAAGTATCAGAGGATTTTCGTCGGGAAATCAGCTTTACCCCTAAGGTGCTCTGTGTATTTTACAGCTTCAAGCTCAGGGACGAGAAGATAAAAACCTGCTGATGCTAGAAGTCGTAAACGAGGCCGATTTCTTACATCAACAATTAACAATCCTAATTAATTTTGTTTATATTAAATAAATTTGTAATCCTCTCAATTATTTTTTTAAATAGCTTAACACTATCATTCATACGAGATTAATAACGGTTATATATGTTGTTACTTGTCAAACCCGGGCATCATAATCATTCTGGATATTAACATTATTAGCACTATTAATATACTTTCATCATAGCTATTTTAAAAATTTTAAATGTATAAATTTAAAAATATATTCATTCTTTTTTTTTTTAGTAAAAATATCTAAAACGACAATATTAAATATTATAGTAGGTTAATTTAATGTAAACAAAATTAGAGTTTAATACTAAAATAAGCAGAGGTGGATAAAATTTTTGAGAAAATGAATTAAATGAATTGGTTGAATATGGATTTATAATAATTTTGGTTTTATTTTCAATTTATTCAATCAAATATCGGTTATTTTTATTCAATTTTTTATACCAAACCTGTTGACTTGATTCCAATTAATTATATAATATTACTATTTTAATTAAATGATATTATATATTCTAAATTTACATCTTAAATTTAATATACCAAATAATATGATATTATCAATCCAGTGATGTATTTTTATAAAATTTAAAATTATTTATTATATTGCTTCATCATTCAATTTTTAAATATAAAAATTTAAAATATATAACACTACTCATTTTTTTATTTGGTTTTGATTTGAGGCAATCGAACGCAGAAGTCAAACATTGCACCATTATTCATGATAATGCTATTAAATACAGATTGCTTGAAACTTTTCATGGTATAAGACAGGATTGGACCAGCACCAGCCTGCTTTAAAATAATAACAGAGAGCGAGCGAGCGACGCCAGAAGTCCAAAATGACTGTTAGCGACCTGCAAATCACATCATCCAAATCATGAGAGATATGTAATGAACGTAAAATTATTGCCTTTAACCTCCAAAATAAGCATTCATCGTTGATCATAGGATAGTTGTACCTTCTGCAACTTCAACGTACAAGTCCTCGTCATGGCCTTCCATCTGTATTTTCTTAGCTTCACATGCACGATCAACATCTTCTGAGTTGCAACAATCTAACCCTCTTTCTACGGAATCCACAAACAAAAGTTAAAAAATTTCATATTGACAGCAAACATAGTGCAAAGAAAGTAAGGAATTCAATACTTCAAGATTCCAACAACAACTCAAACGATCGGACGGAGAACATGATAGATAGTTTATAGTGAAACTAAAAATGGAGAAGCAATAGGCAACATGGCATCAACTACAAGTTGAAAATATAAAATTTCATGCATTGAAAAGAACACAAGGCTTAAAAAACATGTACAATGATCCCAAAACTAAAAGAATATACTTTTGACTAAAAAATATTATTTCCTTACAACATGGGCAGTTTCTAGAGTGTGGGAGATACTGGAGGCACGATGCAACAAGCAAGTATTTGTATGGAAATTCTCGTACATTCAAAAATATATCTAGTAGGCTACCCAGAAAAGACAACATATTCTGTTTGTAGGATCTATCCATCAACAAAATACTGCTAAAAGTGGAATAGAATAGTATTACATAACACAAAGATTGTCTACAGGGAGCTGGTGGGGCAGAGACAATAAATTTCACGGGTCCTGGGAATCTGGTTCTGATTGAATATTCATTAATTGGGAAATCACAAGCCGAGAGAGCTCACTGATTGCAGCATGTACTCGATAATCATTGGAATCACTATTCCTTGACCACCCTGGTGATTGTGAGTTTAATGAGGTGTATTCTGTTGCAGCAACCCTTGTCTTTGTAGATGTGGCAAGAGTTTTCTCCAAGTCTAACTGCGACAGTGGCCTCGAAGCCTGAAAAAGCAAACACGGACAAAAAAACTCAGTAAGATCAGCCATAAGATCTAACTACAGCATGTGTGCTTAATTGCTAAAGATGATTAAATTACCATACCATCTGTTCCAACAGTTACTAACATCCAAAACCCTCTATTTTTTTTTATCTATCCACTAATTATAGAAGTGATTTTCCTCTGATATTGAAGCTAACTTGTTTTATTGATTCCAAGGATACCACATGAAAGAGAAAATTGCTGGATGAGCCAACTACAAAACCAAAAGACTCTCAATTTCATGATACAGCAAGTTGTTGCTCTTACAGAGGCCACTTAACATGCCCATCACAATCATACACACCGAAGATAACCTTCCAAGAAACAATACGTAAATGTAAGATCTGTGGTGAACATCACCATAGAGGAGCAAACTGGTTATTTTGATTTTATTTAATAAGAACTACTTTGGAGTTTTGTTCATTTTAGGACCTCAAAAATTTGTTTTAGTTTTACTTTAAATATTTTTATCTTGTTCAAGTAGTATTAAATTCTACATCAATCTACCGTCAATTTGATAGCTTCAACCAATCATGAAAGCAGAGAAAAAAGAGGGCCAAAAATTTAGGTGGATATCCTTACAGGCAGTGGTTTTCCCTTACGCTCCTCATCTAGCAGTTCCCTAATGGGAAAGTAGGCTGCTTTCTTGCAAACTTCAAGAAGATCTGAGCCCGTGTAACCCTCATACAAACTTGCTAAATAGTCGAAGTCAATGCTGTCTTCAACCCTCTCACCCTTCAAAATCACCTTCAATATCTCAGCTCTCTCCCTGCGGTCTGGCATCCCAATCTCAAACGCTTGGGGAAGACGCCGAAGTATTGCTTCATCAAGTTCTGATGGACGATTAGTTGCCGCAAGAACCATCACACGGGCATTTTCTATAAGAAATATATAAAATTATTAAAAGAAAAGATCCTGGCCTAAATTGGCTAGCTACAGAACAAAATACACCTTAAGACAATTCAAAAGAGAATTTGAAAATTTAATAGCTGATTAGGAAAAAATTATAAGGAAAAAATACTCACGATCTGTCGTAAATCCATCCCATAATGCCATAAACTCGGTCTTCATATTTGTCAATGCTTCATGGTCTGTAGTACGGCGCTGACCCAAAAAGCTGTCAACCTCATCAATAAATATAATGGCAGGCTCGAGTTTATAGGCCAAGCTAAATACAGCAGCCACTGAAAAAGCAAAATAGAGTATAGATAAAAAACCAAAGTTAAACAGCACAATCTGTGGAAGGAATATGAAAACAACAAAGCCAACTTCGAAACTCTGTTCTCTATCCACATACAGTCAAAATTTGGTCATCAACTTCTAAGGAACTAGACATGTACAAAATCACATGGGCCAGATTACTAGATAGAAAACCAATGGAGAATCAGAAAGGTAACTACTCAGATAAATCATTGTGATCAGAAATCTTTCCCATCTTAAGTGTACCAAGTTCGATTTACTTTTTGATCCATGATACAAGTTCAAATTGCATTTTAGCCCACAAATATATATGCTTAAGACTAGGGGTATTGTAATCGAATACACTCACCAAGTTTCTGAGCATCACCAAACCACTTGCTCATCAGATTTGATATCCTTACATTGATGAAAACAGCTCCGGACTCTCTTGCAATAGCCTTGGCAAGCATGGTCTTTCCAGTACCGGGTGGTCCATATAACAACACTCCTTTCTGGGGACCAAGAAGCTTCCCATGTGAAAACAACTCAGGTCTTCGGAGCGGAAGAATCACCAATTCATATAAAGCTTGCTTGATAGCTTCCAATCCCCCAATAGAGTCAAATTCCACATCAATGTGGTCAGGATTTATAACATCACAGGCTATTACATCCTGTTTATGATTAACAAAAAATGTAAAAACTAAAGTCAACCAACAAAAATAAAAATGATAATTCATACACATATATCAAAATCATATCCAATCTATTGATCTCAATGCATTTGGGTTGCTGAGATTTGAAAGCAGAAAAAGTATTCGGTGAACATCAGATTTTAGAGTAAACCGCTGACTTTCTCACTTATATTTTCCCTCTACTGATTTCATCCCACACAAACCCTGAACATATACAAAACCTTTGGCCATCCAACGTCTACATAGACATACAAAGCATCACTTATCAGTGGTTAATTTACCAGATTAAAATACATAATAACTGACCCACAGGTTTCTAATTGGATTCCAAAGGTCGCTTCAGCATACAAAAACTCAATTCATGACAAATAGAAAATATCAACAACAAAACCCTGCGCTCATAACATTTCCTAAGCCAACTTATACTGAGTAGGCAAAATACTATGAACTCAGGTTTCCACATATATCCACCTATTTTAAATTGCAGACATCAGCTCTTCTAAGTTATTTAAAAAAAAGAAAAGAAAAAAAAAAGAGCATTTAAAAATTAAAAAGCCCTTGTACTAATATCTCGCTTATAAAATCATAATTTCGTGCATTATTGGACTGCCTGATATTAACGAAAAAGAAACACAAATATTATAAATTCAATTGCACATAATAATCGCATTCAAAAAGCTTGCCTCATACGGATTGGTATGAATAAGAGGACGACCCAAGCGTTTGGCAATTTCCTTCTTCTGTTCAAGCGCTTTCTTCGATGCTTCACGGTTTGGGTCGAGATGTCGAAGCCCCGCAAAAAGAACCAAACAACTTAGAGCTGCACTCGCTGCATACAATATGAGTTCCTGTAAGAACTTGGTCTCTGACGAACCTCCCATTTTCTTCACCATGTATTTATAATAATAATAATAATAATAATAATAATAATAATTTTAAAAAAATAGAACTGACGAAATTAATCTCTCTGCAAGTGAAAAATATGGAAGTAGGGTTTGAGATTTTTATGTATCTGACTAAAGGAAGAGAAACGAGAGAGCAATTTCCATTGTTTGATGATGACGAAAGGTTTCTCCGGGTTGGGGCGACGCTTGGAACATTTGGGCTAGAAGTTTTTAATGGGCTGCCCGACCAAAGTAGTACTGAGAATCGGACAAAATCTTTTAAGTACACCACTAATATTTTTTTTCTTTTTTCAGTATTTACAAAAATATAAAATTATAACATATAATTTTATTTTTTTTCCAAAGTTTGGAGTGATGTGAAATCATTTATTCTCACAAAATGCTATAATTTACTTATTATTATTATTCGAACTCATATGATGACAAATTTAAATTTCATCTTTATCACTCGAGATATTCTAACAATTAAATTGTAACATAAATTTTAATATAATCGTGATTATTAAATATGTACTTATTTTTAATAAATAAGTATCTATATAAAATTAATTAAAATTATGTTAATATTAATTGCTATAATTACTGAATTTTAAATGACAACTATAAAGATATGGTATCATTTTTCATATATTATTTTTATGAACTTTTATCATTATTTATCTTTGAATAATCTCTATTTCCGTACGATAAAAACCAATAATTATTGGAACTACAACAATCACAGTCTGAATTTAATAACAATAATAAACGAATAAAAAAATAACATAATTAATATATAGTAAATATAAATATAAAACTTCTTATAAATCGTACGATAGAGGTTTGTAAGATTGTAATATATTAAGACAGTAACTTTTTCTTTTTGGATTACTTGAAGGACAATAGAGTCTGTTTCTTATGATTCAACTATCAAATCATTTAAATTGAAGCAATAACAATTTAAAAGTCAAGTAAAGTACAGTGAGTTTCTTTCTTATAGACAGTGTGTTCTTAAAAATATTACTGTATATCTCTTTAATACGTTTTTCCTTTTTATTTATAAACAATTAATCAATAAATATAACTATTGGTAGAGTTATAATTTTTCAGGAAAAATTATAATTTTTGATTTAAATATGTGAAGTTACAATGTTTCTAGAAAAATACAACGTTTCTAAAAAAACATAATCATTGAATTTGAAATAATAATTAATTAAAAATATATATATTTAAAAAAAATATATGGACTTTCAAAGTAAGCCAACCTGAGCCTATAACTTTTGATTTAATTACGTAAAGTTACAATATTTTTAGAAAAATAAATGTTTCTGAAAAAATATAAACGTTTAATTTAAAATAATAATTATATATATATAATATAGGTTTTTAAAGTAAGTCAACCCGAATCCAAAAGTCTCAAGGTCTAATTTTTGGCATCTAATTTATATATATATGGATATGGGTATATATGAATATGTAGATTGGTGGATAGAGAAGTTCTAATAAGGCTCACCCTATCTTATTAGTCAACTAAACAAGTGAATTTGATTATCATTTATAAATTCTTTACGAAGTATTTTCTTTTCTCACATGAAACTTCATTTTTCTATTTAAACACACATATATACTAACAATAACTTAGATCTTGTCCATTAAATTTATGAAAAAAGTAACTACGGTGCTGCAATACGCTGGAACAGCTATATATATTTATCCAGAAGAAGAAGAAATCTCACATGCCCTTGTAGCTACGAGCCTATGAATCTCAATGATTCAACAGATCGATCAAAGATTTTATGCACATTCTGGGGTCACTTCACATGAGCTATTGTAGGTAATCTCGAACAAATTATCCCTTACAATGGACAAGATAAAATCTTTGTTGGTAATGAATGGTTAAGCAACTAAAAAGTTCTCATGTTGGCAACACTTTGATAAATACAGACCATGAAAAATTGAAACTTACTAATATTCTAGTTGTTGTAAAAGAATTTATTATCGATTGGTTAATCAACTGATGATATTCAAATCAATGCAATGTTGAATTTTAATTCTTGTGGTTTTGTTGTTAAGAGCAAGGAGAACAGAATAATCTAAGGAAGTAGGCAAGGGACTCTGTACACATTGAATGAAAAAATTGGTGCTGCTATAAACACAATAAAAGGAGATATGGAAGATTCAATTTTATGGCATAAAAGACTTGGACATCCAAATCCAAAAATTTTTACAAAATTTTAAACACAAATAAGGAAATTAATATCTTTTAATTGGATTAACAAATCGAGTTTCTGTTTCATACAAGAGTTGTAAATTGTTTTTCAAATTATTTTTAAAAGTTTCTGAATTTCCTTTTAAAAAATACATTGTGATATATGAGGTGCTGCTCCTATAAATCTAATCAAATTTTTTGGTATTATGTAATATTTATTGCTGATTACACTAGATTTTCATGCTTCTTCCCATTAAAATAAAAATTTGATTGTCATTGTTTTGACTACTTTCTTATGTTTCAAAAATAGTTAGATAGAAAGATCGAAATCTTTCAAAGCCACGAAAGAAGAGAGTTTTCGTTTATAATATTTACAAAGCATTTTGATCATTGTAGAATTTTAAAGCAACTGTTTTTTGTTTGTACAACTAGGGTTGCAGAAGGCAAACGTAGGCATATTACAGGGACAATGTTGATAATGTTATTTCATTAAAAAAATTATAGGTGAAGGCCCTTTTTTAGGGCAACTTATCTCGTTAATAAAATGAGGCTCCTTCTGCCTTTTTGGCATGGGCAAAAACATTTTAATAATTCTCCCAATTTTAAGGGTATTAAAGTTTCTGATGTAGGAGTTTTCCTTGTTTAAGAGACCATAGAAAAAATAAATTTGACATGAAGGGATGTAGATTTTTGTATCCCAAAATCAATATAATATATATTGTTTGGGGAAAAAAATATAGGGGTCACATATGAATATCCTGTTAGTAAGGCACATGCAGGTGGTCAAGGATAATCCTCTACATCTCCTTTTCATATACACCCCGTTCCAGATATCTCAATGTTCAGGGAATATATGGCCTAAGGCAAATTTTGTCTCGGTAATCCCTCTTCTTAGGGATTCCATGGTCCTAGTGAGTTTCGTCCCAGAAAATCAATATTCCAAGAGAATTAATAACGCCTCAGGAGTCTCACCGTCTCAAGCGCCACAAAGATTGAGGCTCCTTCTCAAACATGACATGGTCATACACAGCACGCCTCAGGCATCCAACAGCAGCAACTGAGACAAGTTGCCTCCCCAGAGATCCGGATAACTTCTCAAGATTAGTTTGCAAGTAATCCCTGATCAGCAGACATGTGCCCCCTTATTCAAATAAAAAATGAGAATGGTTGCTGACAATTGGCCCCTTAAATACACCTGTCCCATCATCTGACCATTTTTTAGGTGATAGAACGGTGTCAAGCCTATACTTCTGTAGATGTGTCAGCGTCAATAATGAAATTCAGCTGCACACTATCCCATGTTAGACGTCACGTCCTTCCTATTCTCCGATGTCAAGTCACTGTTTAGGAGGGAGGCATTATATAAGGCCACTTTCTTCAACTTGGGGGGGGGGGACTTTGGGACTTTTTTCCGGAGGACTTCTTCTTTAACTTTGGAACCTCACCAGAAGTTTACACTTTAAATATATATTTTCGTTTGGTAGCCTTGGGATAAAATATTCCACACACTCTTTATCATTTTCAAGTAATTTCCAATTTTTTCTCTACTACTTTTGTCGAAAATCTATTTTTTTTTCCTCCGTATTATTTTTGACTTAAGCATCAGAGTTTCTAGTTTCTCTGTCGGAAACCCCTCCCGACATCACTTCATAGGTGTTTGTTGTCTTTGCAGGCTTAAGAGGTGGAGCCCTACCGAAAATGGCCACACTTTCAGTCGCTCTCCGATGAAAAAATCTCCATTCAATGACAGCCACATCACTCTTACACCTCACCAACTGAATCATTCTTCGTTGACCGTGAGGAGAGTCCACGGATAATTCTCTCACCAACAACTGGCATCGTCTATGGAAATCAAACAAAAAGCCATCGAAGCACTGTGCACAGAGGAAAAAAGGAGGAAGGAACATTTTCTTAGGACTTCTGAGAAAATATTTCTTATAGTTTTTCCTTAGAAAAATTTGAAGATGGCAGAAAGAAGACAAGCAAAGGACGATTTCAGCTCTAGCAAAAGTACTGCCTTTGCAGGAGGCAGACACGTAAACAAGCTTTCGACCAGTAGGGTTGAAGCGCTGGAGAGGGAACTATTGGAAGTTAGGAGGCAAATGGCCAGATGCCTCTTGTTCTTGAAGGGCAAAAAAGTTAAATTCTCTGAAGCGATCGTGCATAGAGAGTTCAAGGAGCCAGGGAGATGTATGGCCATGTTCCTGAGCAGAGACTAACACCCGAACAGAAAGGGAAGGTCAAGGTGACTGAGAAGTCGGAGGAATTTCGTGTACCTCAGGGGATTAACACCCCCTTCAAGATCTATGAAGGGCGTGAACACTGAAGAAATAGTAGTGACAGAGATTTCAGAAGGATGGGTCAATCGAGAATTGAGCCCAGCCTTACTTCCTCAGATATGAGATGTTATCTCAACGAGAAACATACCCGGGAGAAGGAAGCAGCAGCAACAGTCAGTCGAAAGGAGATGGAAGAATGTGTAAAGAAAATGCTATATAAAATTGGGGCTTACAACATCCCTACTCAGGGAAGGAATCTCAACATCCCTGCTCAGGGAAGGAATCTAGAAGCTAACCAAGCTCCCCCCTATGGGTCCAGATCTTCTTTTTCAGAGGAGATAATATCCTTAGTCCTTCCCAAAAAATTCAAGATGCCCCAGTTGCCTACCTACTCAGGAAAAACTGACACGTCCTTGCACGTTGAGACGTTCAGGAAGATGATGCTAATTCAAGGATTAACTGAGTTGCAAATGTGCCGCCCTTTTTTTCTGACTCTAGAAGGGCCAGCAAGACGTTGGTACAAGAGTTTACCCCCGGCTAGCATCACTAGTTTTAGTCAACTGGTGGCGCTCTTCAAAAATGAGTTCAGAGGAGCCGTGACCACCAGTCAAAATCTAAGCACATTATTGTCAATACGCCAGAGAGCAGGAGAAATGCTGAAAAACTTCGTGCATAGATACCACGAAGAAGTGATGGAGTTGGGAGCCTACCATCACCCTTTGGCTCTAGAAGGGTTGAAAAAGGGTCTTCGATTGGAAAGGGCTTGGTACACTGTCCATCGGTGCACTGTGCATACGTATGAGACAGTCCGAATAGAACTATTGGACGAAATTGAGATTGAGGGTGAGATAATCTTAAGAATGAAGGAAGAATCTCGCGCAGTCCCAATCAGGAGGGAACATCCTTAGGAGATGCGTCAAAGAGAAAAAGGAGTACGCTATGAGCATCAAAAGTATAACAGAGGAGATAAGGGTCAAGGAAAGCTTCCATCCCGGTACCTCAGGGATGAAAGGCCACCAAAGCCACATCAGGGTAGGGACTCTCCTAGGAGAGTGGAACAGGTGACCACCTAAAATTACACTCCATTGAAAGCTTCTCTGTCCGAAATTTATGAGTACGCAAAAAGTCAAGGTCTCTTGGACCCTAGTCCCCAGACCATGAAAACAAAGGTGTCTAAAAAGACCAAGGGCCGATTTTGTAAATTTCACAAAGAAAGTGGTCACACCACTGACCAATGTGAGGATCTGAAAAATCAAATCGAGGTACTAGTCAGAAATAGTTATCTTACGAACTATATTGATTCTCAGTACCTCCTCCTAGGATCTGAACAGCATCAGGTAGGGGAAGACTACCCTGGATAGGATCCCGACATCATAGTCATCTCAGGAGGTCCAACCCTCATCGGGATATCTAATAGCTCCAAGAAGAATTTTGCGCGCTACTCACTGCCTAGCCACTCTTTAGACATCCATGTGATTAATGTGTAGGCGAACAAGAGGCCTAAAATCGTCACCATTCCCATCATGTTCACGAACAAGGATGAAGTCAGGGTCTACTACCCCCACAATGATGCCTTGGTGGTGACAATGAGGTTTGCTTTCAAACAAGTCAGCAGAATTTTGATTGATACAGGGAGTTCGACGGATATAATCTTCAAAGATACGATAAACTCCCTGAAAATAGAGGATCTAGAATTAACTCCATTCACCCTATATGAATTCGGAGATTTCTCCATCACTCCCCTGGGATCAATACAGCTATCGATCATCATGGGAGAGAGGCTATACCAGAAAATCACTATGGTATGTTTCCAAGTGATCGACTTAAAGATGCCATATTCCGTCATCCTAGGAAGATCCTTCTTAAAGAATACAAACGCAGTAGAAAGCATCCACTACTTAAAGCTGAATTTTAGGGTTAGAGAAAGGATTGGCATTGTAAGGGGGAATCAACAAGAAGCTAGATCATGTTTCAACACTTCTTTTAAGCAGGCTTATTGCATTCCCAAAAGACCATTGAAATCTTCTCCTGACTTGACCATAAGTCCTGCAAACGACGAAAGAACGAGATCAAGGAGACAACATGCAACTTCTATTAGCCATCAGGTTAGGGAGAGCGAGGAGCCACCAGTTCCCTGGTTGAAACCAGAAGAAACCCTGATCAATGTGGTTTTGGATGAGCAGCACCCTGAAAGGATTGTGAAGATCGGCACCCAACTGAGCCCTGAGCATAGACAAAGCGTGATAGAGACCCTGAAGCAGAATGTGGATGTATTTGCCTAGAGTCACTCTGACTTGTCAGGTATCGACAACGGGGTTATGACTCCTAGCTTGCAATTAACCCTTTACATAAACCTGTCCACCAGAAGAGGAGAGTCTTTAACGTTGAAAGGCAAAGGGTCATCAGGGAAGAGGTGGATAAGCTGCTCAAAGCGGGATTTATCAAGGAAGTAAAATACCCAGATTGGTTGAACAATGTTGTGTTGGTCAAAAAAGCTAATGAAAGCTGGAGGATGTATATCGACTTCATCGACCTAAATAAGGCTTGCCTAAAGGACAGTTTTTTCCTACCCCAAATTGACCAGCTAGTGGACTTTATGGCAGGACATGAGCTGTTAAGCTTTATGGATGCGTTCTCAGGGTACAACCAAATCCCGCTGCATTCATCAGACCAAGAAAAGACATCCTTCATTACTGATCAGGGGTTGTACTGCTATAAAGTTATGTCTTTTGGTCTAAAGAACGCAAGGGCCACTTTTCAAAGGTTGGGAACAAAGTTTTTGAGCCTTTGATAGGACAATCCATGGAAGTTTATATGGATGACATAATTTCAAAGTCCATCAAGACTGCAGACCATCCTTTTCACCTAAACCAGGCCTTTTTCACTTCTCAAGGAGTATCAACTGAAGTTAAACCCTGAGAAGTGTGCTTTTGGAGTCAGGTCAGGAAAATTCCTAGGTTTCATGGTTAGTGAAAGGGGCATCGAGGCTAACCTTCGGAAGATACAGGCTATCTTGGACTTGAAAAATTCCAGCACGTTGAAGGAGCTACAAAGTATGATGGGAAGACTGGCTGCTTTGAGCCGATTCATTTCTCGATTCATTGACAAGTGTCACCCTTTCTTCAAGGCTGTAAGGAAGGGTAAGGGAATGGTATGGGATGAGGAATGCGAAGAATCCTTTAAGCAACTTAAGGATTATTTATCTTTCGCCCCGTAACTGGTTAGCCCTTCACCAAAGGAAACGCTTTATCTTTACCTGACTGTTAATGAACAAGCAATCAGCTCAGTGTTGGTGAAAGAAGATTCCTAGCAAGTCCAAAGGCCTATTTATTATACCAGCAAGGCCTTGGTAGATGCTGAGACGAGGTACTCAGCACCGAAGAAGCTATCCCTGGCTCTTGTCATAGCAGTCAGAAAATTGCGATCTTATTTTCAAGCTTACCCTATAGTGGTGCTGACCAACCAACCACTGCGACAAATTCTCCGCCGACCTGACCTGTCAGGGAGACTGGTCAAGTGGACAGTCGAACTCAGCAAATTCAACATCAAATTCCAATCTCGCAAGGCAATGAAAGGGCAAGCTCTTACGAATTTTGTAGCTGAGCAAACTGTTACAGAAACACTGGCTATAACTCAACCCTCCGGCTAACCAGAGGCAATAGAGGTAGATCATCCCGGGCAAGAGAAGTCTTTCATATAGCACCTATAAATGGATGGGTCAGCCAACCAGGGTGAAGGAGGCGCAAGTATTATACTAATCAGGCCAGAGAAAGAAGAGGTCAGGTATGCTTTAAGGTTTCTTTTTCCTGTAACTAGCAATGAAGCGGAATATGAAGCTTTGTTGGCAGGATTGAGAATAGTTTGAGAGATTGGGGTTCACAAACTTAATGTAAATAGTGATTCACAACTTTTTGTGAATCACTTAAATGGATCATATTAAGCTTGCGAGGAAAGCATGAAAGCTTATCTATCAGAAGTATAGCACTTAATCAATTAATTTAAGAAGGTGGAGATGCAAAAGATTCCCCGATTCGAGAACCTCCTGACAGACGCTTTATCGAAGCTCGCCTTTTCTCTCATCGAGAATATCCCCAGGGCAATTTCTGTGAAAATCCTGGAATGAAAGAGCACCTTTCCCCCTGAGAGCAGCAATGTCTTGGCAACTCAATAGGAGCCCGCTGCATGGATGGAGCCAATCCCGAGGTACATCAGCGAAGGCACCCTGCCACCTGACAAGAACGAAGCTCTCCGAGTTTGAAGGAAGGTTGCTAGGTTTACTGTGATAGAAGACACTCTATACAAGAGAGGAATAAGCACCCCTTACCTGAGATGCTTAAATCCACAAGAAGCAGAGAGTGTGCTCGACGAGATGGACCAAACTGTGACAATTACAGTGAAAGCAGGAGTCTTGTCCATTGAGTGCTCAGGCAGGGGTATTATTGGCCATTCATGAGCGAAGATGCCCACCAGCTGGTGCAGGAGTGCCACGCTTGTCAAGTATATGCAAACATCCCTCGACAACCTCCAGAAAATTTGACCACCCTATTAAGTCCCTGGCCTTTTATACAATGGGGCTTGGACATGATAAGACCCTTTCCTATCGTTAGGGCATATGCTAAGTACGCCATCGTGGCCATTGACTACTTCACCAAATGGATAGAAGCGAAACCTTTGTCCAAGATCACTGAGAAGAACACCATCGCTTTCATCCGTAAGAATATTCTCTATCGATATGACATCCCTAACGTCCTGATCATCGACAATGGAAAGCAGTTCGATAATAAGAGAATAGAGGAATTCTGTAGTGATTGGAATATTAATCTAAGGCTAGCATCTCCGGCTCATCCAAAGGCCAATGGTCAAGTTGAGGCAATCATCAAGACCATCAAAAAGTTGCTCAAGAAGAAATTGGGTGAGAGAAAAGGGGCTTGGATAGACGAACTTTCAGAAGTTCTGTGAGCCTATCGGACCACCGCAAAGGTGATCACAGGGAAAACTCCTTATTTTTTAGCCTATGGGTTTGAAACAGTGGTCCCAGTCAAATGGACATCCCCACTTTTCGCACGTCCCATTACAGTGAAGAAGAGAATAAGCAAGTCATGCGTTTGGAGTCAGATTTTCGAGAGGAAGCCAAGGATCGTGCTCTAATCAGGATAGTTGCCCATCAACAAAGGGTATCACGGTCTTATAACCATAGGGTACGATCCCATTCTTTCAGAGAAGGTGATCTTATCCTAAGAAAAATCACTCTCAACATTCGAGTAGCATCGAAAGGATCCTTGGGAGCTAACTGGGAAGGACCATATCAAGTGGTTGGGGTAGTCAGGCCAGGAACATACAAATTGGTCCGATCAGATGGCGGCGTCTTGAGTAAAGCCTGGCACGTAGAGATGCTGAAGAAATATCACCCCTGAGAGAATTCTTCCTCAGGTCAGTCAGTTGAAGCTTGTAACACTTAATTGTAAAATTCACTTTCCTTATGAATAAAAGTGAAGTGTTCAAATATTCTTCTTAGCATCTCTTTACTTCACTTATTGTGTAAATCTAAGGTTAAGGTTGGCTATAAAACCCTAAAATCCCTTAACACTTAGTTATGTGTATGAAGGCCTATCCGTCCCAGATATCATAAGCCCTTAGACCCAATCAGGCATCCTTTATGATTAAGTCCTGGTTCGTACTAAGGCGTAGTAAACCCTGGTCAGGTAAGGTATGTTG
>JAVXUL010130358.1:0-15830 GCA_035590515.1 Trichilia minutiflora
GAAAGTTTTAACTAAACAAGAAAATAATGATCCTAATTAAATAAGAAATCTTGAAATCTTGATCTTCTTGATGTGCTGCCTGTGTTCTCATCAGTTATCCTCGAAATTGATTGTAATCAATTTCAAGAGTGACAATTTTATTTAAACATATGTGTGTAATATTTTATTTTTTATTGAAAATGGTTATCCGAAAATGAATCGTTACTCTTAAAATTAATTGTGATCAATTTTAAGAGTGATGATTCTATTTAAATATATATATATTTTGAGAATAATAAAAAATGAATCGTCACTTTCAAAATTGGTTATGATTAATTTTGAGAGTGATAATTCTGTTTAAATATATGTATAATATTCTTTTTTCATTTAAAATAATTATTTGAAAATAAATTATCACTCTCAAAATTTATTATAATCAATTTCAAGAGTGAAGGTTCTATTTTATTATGTGTATTTTCCTATAATTCATTGAAGTTCGTAGAAAATGAATCATCACTCTTGAAATTAGTTGTGATCAACTTTAAGAGTAATATTTTGATTTAAAATATAGTTCAGATACTTATTCGAGAGCGATATATGTCGAATTCGAATGTGAAATGAATTTATTTTCAAAAGTTATAGTTTAGACATTGTTCGAGAATTTTTATTGAAAGTAAATTCAAAAGTATAAAATTCAACTATTTTTAAGAATGCGTACGACAATTAGAGATGCATTGTTTTTTTTATAGTAATATGTAACAATGTAACGAAATTCAAGGCAAGTCATGATGTGCTCCTATAGGAATCAATGCCTCTTATGATAAAGAGATACAATCTATTTTAGCTCATCGAACAATAAGGAGACAAAACCACAAGCCAAGGCATGAATGCTTGGTGCAATGAAAAGGTTTACCAAACAGTGAGGCTAGTTTTTAATCAGTTGAGGCATTATGGCAACTCAAGGACCACATCAAACGATTCCATATTGAAAATATAATGAGAACGTCACCAAATCAGGTGGAGAAGAATGTCATGTTCTGCTAATGGACGGACTAAAATCAAGCTTACATTATGGCTCTATCATCAATTTCAAGCATTTGGAATGCTCAAGAACATTCTAAAATTCTCCAAAACTCTCCGAAACTTTCTGGAACTCTTTGGAGCCTTCTAAAACCTTTTAAAATTCCTAAAGTCCCCTAAGACATATCGGACTATTCTCGAATATCCTAAAAGATAAGAATGTCTACACTTCTTTATAAGCTTCTAGGTTAAGGATTGGCTAGAAATCTCTAGATGTATTATGAGAACCAACCACTTGATTATATTAGGACTACATATTACAATAGGATTTTAATTATAAATAGAAGACCATCTCACCCTAAATAAAATACAAAAGAAAAGAGTTAACAACAAGTATTAGTATAAAGAAAATAAAGTATGATATTTTAACACAAGGTTTCTTAGTATTCATAATATCATTCTCTAATATGTATTTATCTATATTCTATTAACTTAAAAGGCTGAACTTAGGTATATAATGGTAAGCATCTGTCTAATATCATAAGGTGTGTTTAGCTTTAAGGATCTATGCTTGTGACAAATGCATGCAAACAAAGCAAATAACGGGAAAATTCGATGTGCTTAACAAACAAAGCAAATAGCGGGAAACTTCGAATTAAAAAATTAATTTTATAACTTAATAACATTGTAATTTATATTCTCATTACATTTAGAACATTTAGGGTTAAAACGAACCAAACACGGCCATGGAGGACCTGAGAGAAACCTCCGCTTGGGTAGCCACTCATTCGTCTCACGTTCTCGTTGATTCAGCAGGTCCATTCTTTGACTTCTTTTATTTTTTATTTTTTAGCTGTTGACGAATGCATGCAAAGCTTCTCTGTATGTTGTTATTGGATATTGTTTGAATGCAGGGGTTGAGAAAGTAGCGGAGAAGATGAAAGGCTCGATTCCGAAAGTGGAGTGGGATTACGAAGGGATTCACTACTTTGATAACGGGCCACTCACCGCTCAATACCTGTTTGTTTTGGATGCTTTAAATTTTTGCTTTTGGCCTGGTAAAATTTCTGCATATGTAGTTGTATTTGACTTCTGTTTGTTACTTAGTGTTGGCTTAGTTTTGTAGTGCAAATTATGTTCAGAGGTTGTTGTTTGTATGGTTGAATTAATTATTTTCGGATTATTAATTCTTGTTGATGAATTTAATTGTTGATTTATCACATAATTTCTTGCCAGTTATGTTTTAAGAGAACTAAAGCCATTATCTAGAAGCTTTAAGTTGTTAGAGAATAATGTTGAAGTATAGATATCGGATTTTGTGGCGTTGTCTGCCATTGGAGTAGTAGGAGAACATTTAAGCCGAATTACTTTGTCTGAAGAGGAATGTGACATTGCTTATTTGATCCAAAACCTTCTTGCAAAATCTAGGATACGAGTTTAAGATTTCAGATATAATTTTGACGTAATCTTATGGAAAATTTCTTGTGGAAAATCCTGATCGAATGCATTTTATATAGATATTTGCAATTCTGTGGTTTTAAAGCTGGATAGTTGCATGTGCTTTAATTGCAACTATATTTTGGTTGCTTTAGGTCTCAGTCTTACTATTTCTCAATGTAGTATGAAAGATGATACAATGTTCTACAAATATTTCAATTATCTTGTTAATTAGGTTCTGAAGCTGGTTGGTTTCTTAATTTGAAAATATATGAAAATGTTGGAAGAATGTTGTTGTTGTAGTTATGCAATAATAGCGTAGGAACAGGGATCCTCTGATTACCCGGTGTATCTGCATCAAAACTCAATCTCGATGCACTTCAGCTGTGGGTACTCAATTATAATTGGTCATATCTGGGGCAGTAATAGAAAGTAAATTACCCAATTAATAAGGCTTATATATTACATGTATTCTTCTTTGTATATACTTTAATTTAAGCCATGTGCAACTCACAACTTTGCTTTACAATATTCCAATTTGCTTGGGGTAATAAACTTCAAATATTCAATGGAAACCCCAGATATACAATATTCCAATTTGCTTGGGGTACTAAACTTCAAATATTTAATGGAAACCCCAGATATATTCTATGTAATTCTTGCTATTATTCATGCTAATTCTTGTTTACTCCACTAACTCATCTCTTCCTTTTTGTTTTCTTTTTTGTTTCCCTGATCGTGTCACTGCTTTAAGATGAGGATTTAAATTATGATCATTTAGCATTGGGTCTAAAGGCTGCTCTGCAGAATGACAAGTCTGCATTTGATGCTGATCATCTGCAAAAGTACACTGGTATTTCTTCTTCTTTTTCTTGATGTTGGTATCCTTTTCCAACTATAAATAAATATTGGGTTGGCTACATTGGGATGGGCTGTCAAAATGACTGCTCTGCTATTATGAGCTTCTCATAGCCCATAGCTCATAGCCCTGGACGGCAGAGGAATTATGAAGACAGTTACAGATTTTATTTGTCTACTTATGGGCACACTTCCCATCAGCATCTGTCTGTGGTGTTGCCACAGTTGACGAAAATTGATGTTTTTTTGTTTTTGGGTGTAAATGGATTTTAACATCCTGCGGGAGAGAAATTTTGGAAAGCAATGCAGGTTGAGTTCTTATAAATTGTTGCATGTAATTACATATTCATTACAGCCACAAGTAGAATCCTAAGAGGCAAATTCTGTATTATTTTAATATCATCTGTTCTTAGCAAGATATGTTTTGAAAACATATGCTCATATTTGTGTACATTTCTGTTCTGAGCATTAAATTTTGGCTATGGAGACATTGACCCTCATTGAGGTTGTTCTATTACATTGAATAGAAAGATGAGAATGGTCTTTCGCTTTCAGGTCTTGAGCTACGTGAATTGTTGAAATGGCCTAGGCCACTTCCTTTGGAGGATGAACAGGTTCGCCTATTGCATGAGGTAAAACTTACCTTACCATAGTGAAAGTTATTTTTAGAACTAGCAATTCCCTAAATTAATGGCCACATTAAATATCATTAAATTTCACGGTGTAGGTTGGGATTGAACTGGAAAGAAGTTTTGGTGGTAAAGCATCCAATCTTGTGAAATCCTGTGGAAAATCAGCTGCAAAACTTGTTTCTCTTGTCACTCGTCACTTTCCTGGTATCCTTATTACTTGGATCCGACTTCCTGTATATATTCTTAATCTATCATGCATGAAATATTTTTGTGTGGTTGTATCTGAGTCATAACAGTCAATTTTTTGAGTTGGTTCGAATATTGACTCTCTGAGCATAATAAAAATGTTGTAGGTTTTTGAGATCACTCAGTGTATAAAGGTCACCAGGTGTTCTTGTACAAAAGGGCACAGATATTTGCTGCAGATTTATGGGGTGCATTCAAAGGGCTGGGATGGAGAATTTTATGACATTGGCTCAATCGCTATGTTTGCGGACTATATTGTTCCAGCAGTGCTCCAGCAGCTTGGTGCGCTAAAATACAGTTCAAGCCTTGCCAAAATAATTGCGACCAATAGTGAAATAGGTTCAGGCAGTGAGGAGGAAGTGGAATTACGAGCTTGCTCTGTATATGCTGTGGAGAAACAAAGGGAATTGATTCGAATGAAATCAGGAAATCAGGTATCGACTGTGTGGTTAAACAATAAATATATGTCTTCTTTTTAATTTGTGTGGAACACTTGCCAGTTTTGATTCATGCGCAAATAAATGCACAGTTTTGATTCATGTGCAAATAAATGCACAAAGAATTTGTCATGATTATTTTTGTTGGTGAAATTCTTAAATAATTGTCTTTGATGATTTACATGTGCAATTTATTTTAATATTTGATACAAACACTTGTGATAACTTTGCCATTTTGGTGACAGCTTTAAGTTTGTGTTTTTTTAAGTTCGTAGATTAAACTTGTTTTTCATGTTCATTTATAAACTCCAATACCTTTCTTAATTTATACGTGTTATTTGCAGAGAAAATTGGTGCTCATTTTTGTCTATGTAAATTATAATCTCTGGGTCTTTTAGTGT
The DNA here is from genome assembly GCA_035590515.1 of Trichilia minutiflora. Lineage (NCBI taxonomy): Eukaryota > Viridiplantae > Streptophyta > Magnoliopsida > Sapindales > Meliaceae > Trichilia > Trichilia minutiflora. The sequence continues at coordinate 5,011 of JAVXUL010130358.1, forward strand.
GGTAAGAATTTTCTTGATGGATGCTTAATGGTACATAGTTGCCATTCCATAAGTGGATTTTGTTACAATTGTTTTATTCATGGATGCATGGATAGTGACATGTGATTTCTTCTTGATGATGACAGTGCTTTGGAGAACTAATCTGTCCCACTGAAATTTTATCTCCATGATATTAAGGCAGTGCATTATTTAATCGTCCATGAGTCCTCCTTTTTCTTGGTATTTCAACAATAAATTCAATTAAATCTTAAAAGCATCTATAATCACCCCAATATTGATTTTTTAATGTCCAGTTTAACAGTGTTAAATTATAAATAAATCAACCTAAAATTTTCAGAATTTATCTATTAATGACCAATCTGTTGCTCCTAATTCCTTTTGTAACAATCATAAATCCTTTAATAAATTTGAATTCCCCATTTTCAACTTTAAAGATACATAATTTCTAATTGATTTAATATTGCTAAGGATATTATTTATTTAAAATGATTATTGCTATGGAGCCTTCCGTAATTATAGTGAGTTGTACTGTAGTTAGATCTCATCAAACTGGAAGAGCATATTAGGATGAGGCTTCTTTCACATCTTTCAACTTGACATTCATTTTCAGTTTTTCATGCAGATATTTTAAATGACAACTATACGTTTTCTATTGGCAGAAATACATAGCCTTTTGTGGGTCTTTTATCAAAATTTTCTCTGTGCAGTTTTATAATTTTATACTATGCAAATCTATATCCTTCTGAAAACGCTTCTGCGAATTGAGTCTTTCTTTTATTCCTCTGAAATTGAAAATGAAAAGGATGATTTGTTTTTCCTATGCTCTTTCTGTGCCTTCTCTTTAATTATTATACTTTGCCCTTTGCTCACGTTCTCAGTGTGGAGCTAGACCTATGGCTCAGGTCGGGTGGTGTACAATACCCTGCTCTACAACACCATTGGACACTCTCAATATATTATTGATTGAACATTATGACAAATTTGCTCTCTTGCTATGTATTTGCTGGTGGGAATCCGAAAATGTCAGCTTAAAAGATTTTGAGGTAACTTCCTAGGACAAGGTCGACGTTAGCTTATCAAGTCCTTTTTGTTTTACCCATTCTCAGGGGTCACAGTTCTCAAAATTTGGTATTATAAAGCTCTCTTAGTTAATTTTATTTTTCAGTTGGTTTATATGAACCAATTGGAATGATTAATAATATTTAGTTATTATGTTGAATGCTGCCTACAGCAATTGGCTATGTTCCTCCGGGCATCTTTTTATTTTACTTTCCTGAACATGTGGCATCAATGGTCTTGTATAATCGGTTTGTTATTTTTGTGCTAATAAAAATTGTATTCATGAGAATAAATCGAGTAAATTTGGCAATTGCCCCAGGAATAGCAGTTTATAGGTTTATGCTTTACAGTAGGCCTCACATGAAAATTGTTTCTTTCAGTGCCTTTAGCCCGTCAAAACAAGGAGATGAATCCTGAAATCACGAAACGAACCAGATACATAATGTCCAATGAAATCACAAAATGAAGACGATACATATTGTCCAATTTGCTCTCCAATTCAGTTACTGTCACTTGAAATATCGTTGTATGGCTAATTGCTTGTATGCTCATCTGTTTCTTCAACTTACGTCGTGAAGTTGTCCAGGTGAACTTGATTTTCATTTTCACAACCGTCCAATGTCCATAATAGATGCTAAATATGCTAGTATTGAAATTAAAGGTTGCATTGAAGTGGTAACTAGAAAGTTCATAGCTTATTAATATATAACAAACCCTTACTTGAATCATGACTAAATTTTCAAAGTTTTAACCAGTCCACTTCATTTTGAGTCACACTGTACTAATTGCTATACTGGTGCATAGAATTTAAGGAACTACCCATTAAAACTCAAGTAATCTGAGGCTGCCTTTTTATGGGTGTTCAACTATCATCTATATAATGTTATGGCACAAAAAATAATATGAATCATTTAATATAGCTAGAAAGTTTGGTCAAGCTTTTTCTCCCGAAAACATGGTTTTCATGTACAAGAGTATATGTTTGCTTTAGACCAGAAACTGGAGGTTATTTGGCCCCATTTTATTTTCTCCATCTATAGATGTTACCATATGCATCAATACATACATGCATTTAGGACATCTTTTTTTTTTAATTTGTTTTTTATCTTAGCACCTTAGGTGCTCCAGGATTCATTGTGGTGGGCAAATTTCCATCATAACTGCATTTTAGGACGTCCGGTTTCCTCACTAGCCGCGGTCCAACCAGCACCTTGCTTGGTTTTGGACGAATATCCTGTGCAAGTACAGCCATCACTTAAAAACATTGGAGCATACATTTTTAATACAGTAAATTTTTGTCAAATTGTAAATGCTTTCTTCCTCTGTTCAATTAGCTTGAAATGAACATGTCCAGTCCAGCATTTTGTATTAGTATCTTTTTATCTAATTTTGGCAAAGTTTGGACCTTGAGTATGCAGGTTATTTCAAAGCATTGCATGCATGTGCAGAAGTATCTCCTGGAATAAAAATTAGAAATTATCCTCCAATGATAAGTTATATCTTGTTGTTTAAGCTTTGGGAGTTCTGCTATGTTCATGCAGTTCTCTGAACCATTTGATTTCAATAATGCTCTGTTAGGTCCTTCATGAAATCTGTTGTATGAATCCGGGGATATTTTTCTTGCTTGGGAGTAGAGTTCTGAATTGGTGATCTATGCTCAGTAACAGGTAAGTTCCAGCGATGCCATGATTTATGACAGTAACATTATAGGTGATCTCTAAACACTGACCTTTGTAGAAATAGGGAGAACTAATTACCTGATCAAATATAGCTGTCGGGATTGCTAGGGTTGCAACAGCATTGGGAGAGTCAACTATTCCAGAGATCCTCCCTTCGCATGGACAGCACGATAACAGAAGATACATCTGGCAATCACCATTACATCTCTTGTATGAGTAATGTGACAGAATACTCGATTTTTTTTTTTCATCTCCCTTTTGGTTGTGCATGTGATTGTGTGATTATCTCAAGGAACTAGAATATATTATATATCAGACAATGACTATCAAACCTGTTCTTTGGAGTACCCAAATTTAGAGAGGTAATCAATGGCATTGAGGACTGCACGTTTGTAAGCAACACTTGCGTCAAGGAAGTGCTGCCTCCCACTCTCATCAACACTGATCCCCTCAAATACCAACCATTCTGAGAATCTCGGCTCAACTGGGCCTATCTCAAAGATTGGATTTACATGAAGAGGAGTTGGACCCATTGGTGTAAGGTACTCTTCCATTCCACCTCTTATGATTTCACACCTGATAATAGGATATAAAGTGTCAGTTCGGTGGGTAAGATCTGAAAAATAAATGAACAATGCATTAGCTACGGTAAAAAGAACAGGTTATGATTGGAGGTGATAGAAAACAGGATACGTCTGGTGCAAAGTTTCTGAGACCATGTTTACTGTCTGATAGAAAGGCTAATTTATCCATTTTTGTGTCCAAACTATATCATCTATGTGAGAAAGATAAGGTCGGATACTAGAAAGATATTTCATCTGTTAAACAGTTTTAGAAAGGAATGCCTTCCCTGAAATAATATGCATGATTGAAAATGGTGAGCCAGGATGTCAGATAGAAATGTACTTGAGCTCTAGAAAGCCACTCATCTCAATTGCCCCACAGAATGAAACTTCGCCATCACCCTGTGAGAAGTGCATATCACCAGTGCTAAGATTTGCTCCATCTACGAATACTGGAAGATATATTTTTGAACCTCTACTGAGATTTTTGATGTCACAATTTCCTCCATTTTCTCTTCCTGGGATTGTCCTTGCAGCCTCCCTAGCAATCTTTTCCCACTCAGGAGTGCCCTTCTGAATCTGCACGTGCCGATCACATATTAAAAAATCTAATCTCTACAGTTAAGAAGAAAGTCAAGTCTCATTTTCTGTCTGTCAATTCTGCGTTAACATAATTTTGGCATATGGAAATGTGATGAAAATCTCCATTAGCTGAAGGGGGTTCCGCGGGTGTTTAGTATTGTGGTGATTTTGCTGTACTTTGAAAGCAGAGGTAAATAAGTGTTTTTGGTAACCAAATTTTAATAGGGCTTACACTTTTTTACATTGAATGTGACTATTAAAGATTTTATCCTACAATATGACACTACAAAACTAAACGGGCCTGCATAAAAAATTTGTCAATTTTTATTTTGCCATGAAGCTAAAGTGCTAAACTACTATGCATAGATTTATCGTCTACGAAGACATAGAGCTTGACAGCCTTTACTAGGGGTGTTATATTATTTCATACTTGTCCAAGGAGGCATCCCTTGGTTGATGGTAGGTTCGCCAGTGGTCGTGAATGCAAAACCTCGCATAATTTTATGGATTGGAGACCATTTTCTTCAAGTTCTCTTTCCCTTTGATTCCATATCGTCAAGAGTTCCATTGATGGTGCAGTTCCAATTATTCCAGGGTGAGTTAAACCTGGAAATCGTACCCCTGAATATGCATATTAGGACAAATACGTTACCTTTTATTTTCATCAGACAGCATAATTGGTTTTAAGATAAGTACAAGACGTAGTAGAAAATTCACCAGGTATGTGAGGGGAGTAGGCATAAATTCCTTCAAAATACCAAATAGCTTTGGTTGCACAAGGAAAATGATCCGTCAAAAAACCACCCCCATTTTCTCTGTCAAATGTTGCTGTATAGCCCCATTCATCTCCAGGAAGAGGACCCAAGTTGCATATTTCCACTGCAAGAAGATCACCTGGCTTAGCCGGAATTCCATCTTCATCCACAACTTTGATCGGTCCACTGAGATAGTGCACCTAGGCGAAGAATTAAAAATTTCATATATCCTTTATTTATTCAAATAACTAATATGTAATATCTTTTAGTTAAATTAATTATCAGATGCAATAGGACATTTTAGGATATTCTACTCGAATTGGGGAGAACTATACACTATAGAGGACAATTATGATAACATCCTTTAATTAAAAATATCATATGATTCTGCACCCAAAATCCAGTTTATACTTACTTCGGAGAGGTCTATGTTTTTCACATCCGTTGCAGAATCATCGTCCTTGATGATTCCACCAGTCCAATCTACCATCTCCACTCGAAATATCTCTCCAACATCAACCTCTGCAACAGGAGGAATTTCAGGATGCCAACGGTTGTGAAGAGTTAGTTTTTGTTCCCATGGCTTCTTCTTCAAGTCTATTGGCACTACTATTCTTGGAGTTGGAGGAGCCATGGATCAATTAGTGAAAAGCTTGATTTTGTCTAGGATTTGGCTGATGATCTATTTGGCCCAAGGAAATTGGGAACTGGGTTTTGATTCCCGGCTACCTAGGAAGTGACAAATTTTTTGAATGGTCCACGACGATTTTACAGTACAGGACAAAGATAGACCCATTTTTTTAATAGCTAATCACGATGCCGGGCATCCGAAACGATGGGAACCATGGATTTGAATTGGTTAAACATAAGTCTTTCATTACTATATAATATGATATTTTATATATACATCATAATGTTAAGATTTAACAGAGTAATATCATAGGATCAAACTAGTCATTATATTAATCAGTAAGTTATTTGATACGATCACTACTATCATTACCTAGTTAATAATTTATAAACGTGACTTGACCTATTCCACATAGCCATTCAAATACGTATTATTTTATACATTGTTTGTATTTTTAATTGTATACAATGAAGATTTTTTTTATACATAAAAAATTCTTAATTTATTTAATCAAAAACATAGTTATTATATAAGAATAATTTAAATAAAATTTACGATATGATCTTCTAAATATTTTAATAAAAAAAAATTTTAATATCTTAAACTTGAAACAGATACTAAATAATTATTACATCTAATTTTTATTATCAGACTATTTTCGGGGAGTTAGTATAAAATTATATTTGGTATTTTTGTTTTGGTAATTGTGCTCATTGAAGAGAATATTTGAGATTACTAGATTTTTATCTTGGGAATACGGAGTATTGTTTTTAAGAGTATAAGACTGTATTTGTGCTATAGAAAATTGTTATTATTTGCATAAGGAGAGAGCATTTTTTTTTTCTCATTTTTTTTTATTTAGGACTGTTGAATAAAACAAATATGAAACCAATTATGTGTCACACTTTCTCTTTAAATTAAATTATCATCGTTGGATTGGTGACAACGTACAAGATAAAATATCCCCCTCACATCACAACGCAAGAACCCGCTCTTCTCCTATTCTTTTAAATACTCTTCACTATTTTCTCAGACTTCTGAGTTTTCTTCTAAAAACTAAGAAATTCGATTTCCTAAAGAAACCCCTTTTTCTTGAACGTTACGCTTTATTATGAGTGCGAAGCGATAGCTACTTATGCCGTTATCTTTCCCTAAATTCATGGATTGGCTCGGAGCAACTTATCATGAGCCACCCATTTATCATAAGCTCAAATCCAACAAGAACAATTTTTAATTTTCTTCTTTTACTCATTTATTTTGCTTATACTTGTTAATATATTTTATGTTTCAAACATTATGACACAATTACACAAAAACATAAATAATATATATATGTTGGGGTATTTTAGTGAAGTTCAGTCCACAGGCCTAGGCTCATCTCAAGGCCCTTATCCAGGTCCGTTGAATATGCACCTATCTTCTATATGAACCTCTGACACGACGTCTCCCCAAACAGCTAGTAACATCATCGGGGAGACGGCCAAGACATCTTGGGTACATTGCCCGATCCTACTGCTCAAAAGATCTCCCATAAGCTATCCTCAACTAACCAACACTCGGACTCAGGGTCTACGACAACCAGCCTTTCTGGACTCAGGAGATCGGGTCGATACGTCCTTCCCAACAGAGCAGAGACTTGCGGGCACTCGGGGTGTATGTGTATTCTCAATGCTACATCCTGTCGTCTCCGGCACTACCACTTGTTGAGTAAGGGCTTCCCGAGAATCAGGGGATTTCATTCTCGGGAGAGCTGGAAGCTGCACTCGGAAGTACAGACAATCGAACACTCGGGGATGACGTGGAGGTACAGAGACTCGGACACTCGGGAGTGACGTGATAGGTATAGTATCACGATTTCCCATATTTATTGATTTTTGCAGCAAGTTGCTCTGGACGCACCAACCACGCGAAAACATGTGTCCGAAAGTATAAACTCCTAGGCTTCCAATACACAGCATCCAGAAATCGAGGATAGTGGAGATTCTCTGACTTTTCACTCATCCCAAAGAATTTTTCACAGACCTTGGGTGGGAATTTTACAGGGACCACATAAAGGGAAAAAGAGATTTTTCTATACACTCTACGACATTCTATCATATATTCAATCATACATGCTAACACATATGAGAACACAAAACACACACAGAGAACATTCCTTTGATCTTTCTCTGAAATCTTTACGTTCTTAGTTTGCATGTACACCTCTTTCACACACCAAGTAAAACCCTCACTAACTTAAGCATCGGAGGATTTTTGCTAGAAAATCGACTTTACCCCTGAGGTGTTCTGCGTGTTCTGCAGCATAAAGTTCAAAGACGAGAAGAAAAAAAATCTGCTGGTGCCGGGAGTCGTGGATGAGATCGATTTCTTGTATTAACAGTTGGCGCCGTCTGTGAGAATCGAGCGAAAAGCCATCGAAGCACCATTTTCAGTAAAAATGACCAACGTCAGAAGTTATTTGACCAGGAGGCACGTGTCAGAACGTCGTAACACGGAGAGAGACTCTATGAAAGTCATCACCATCCCGGAGGGGGTTGATAATGTCTTATATGAGATCCCGGAGCATGAGAACCCCGGCCCAAATGCTGTCGGGGCCCATGCACATGGGGTGAGCCATATAAAGGAAATGGAAGAGATGACCCGATTGTTGCGGCTGCTTCAGGACAGCGAATGGCGGCACACGGAGAAGGATTGATAGTTACAAGCATTAGCCAACGAGATGTCGGAAATGAGGAAGATAATGCAGGCCAATACTCAAGACGTGAGGGTACCGGATGAGACAGTGGAGAGCAGTTTCCCTCGATCGGAGGCCATGACGGGGGATGAAGGGAGAGCTGGGAGGCAAACCAAGGCCAGGAGGTATACGACAGTGGAAAAAGGGAAGAACAAGGTCGCAGAGGAACCCCATTCGAAGGGAGTGAGAGCTAAGGACACATGCATTCCCCCTGTGACCTGGAAAAGGCACTATCCCGGGTCTACAAGGGTATCCCGGAGTCCCAATACAGTCTAGGAAATATCCGACGACTCCAGCTTACTTTCGGAAGACATGAGGATCTTATTGGAGCAGAGGAGGAGACGGGAATGTGAGGCACTTGGGCGGAGGGACCCGTGTCATGAGGAGGAGCGAAGGACTGGTAACAAGGACAGGGATGTAGAGTCCTTGGTACGGAAGGTGGTGGAGGAGATGATTAGAGAGAAAACGGGCCTTCGAGGTGAGCTGGCTGAACCTGTTCCAGTGACTGGCCCTTACACGAGGTTGTCTTTTGCATCCAAACTGTTGAGCTAGACCCTGCTCAAAAAGTTTAAAATGCCTCACATTGCCCCATTTTCTCGGAGGACGGACTCGTCGCTACACATGGATTTTTTTCGTGAGATGATGCTTGTCCAGGGCTTGAATGAAGAATAAATGTGTCGCCTGTTTCCCCTAACCCTGGAGGGGCAAGCTAGGAAGTGGTTCATGGGTTTAACTCCCAGGAGCATCCGGAGCTTTAACTAGTTGTACGAGGTATTTACCATGGAATTCAAGGGTGCGGTTTTCAGCACCCAGACCCCGAGTTCCTTGTTGTTACTCAAATAAGGAAATAGTGAAAGCCTTAGGAGCTTCACTAAGAGGTATCACGAGGAGGTACTCGAACTAGCGGCTTACCACCACCCACTGGCCCTAGAGGGGTTGAGACAGGGACTCAGAATAGATCGGGCATGGTATGCTGTTTCCAAGTCCTCTGTGAATACTTATGAAGCGTCTCGCAGGAAGATACTCGACAAGATAAAAGTCGATAATTAGGTAATGCTCAAGATGAAGGAGCAAAAACCTGCGAGAGCTCCCCCGAGAGACGACAACTGGTTCAGAAGACCTGACTACAAGAAATGGAGGGGGGACGAAAGAAGATTCCCTGAAATTAATCGGAGGAGAAACCGAACTCTCGAGTATTACCGGGGAGATAAGAGGAGAGAGGAGCAGTACCTCTAAGAACAAGGATCGCCTCAAAGAGACAGCCTGAAGCGGGTCGCCCAGGTAGATTGACCGAGGCAAACAAAACAGGAGGAAGCGAAGAAGAAGTTCACTCCCCTGAACGCTCCCCTTTCCCGAATTTTGGAGGAGGTAAGGAAGCGAGGGACCCTCTTGCAGGACCCCTGCCCAATTAAGTATAAACCTTACGGAGAAGGGGGAAACAAATTCTGCGAGTTTCATCAAGATGTCGGGTACTCGACAGAACGGTGCTACGAGCTGCAGGACCAGATTGAAGTCTTGGTCAGAAACAACTATCTGATCGAGTTTATAGCTCGTGAAAATCAAAGACCTCAAGAATCGGGGCGGACCCCGGGGAGTGATAACGCAATGGTGATCATCGACGGTCCTACACTGACGGAAAACTTGAACAATTCTCGAAAGAATTACACTCGGTATTCTATCCCGAGCGTAAACATAGAGCCGCATGTCCTGAACGTGCGAGTGGAGAAAAAGCAAAAGATAGCCTCCGTGCCCATCTTGTTCATCGATGAGGATGAAAATGGGGTTCATTACCCTCATGATGTTGCCCTTGTTGTCACAATGATAGTAGGGACTTTCCCAGTTGAAAGAATCTTAATTGACACAGGAAGTTCTACAGACATTATATTTAAGGAAACACTAGATCTCTGGGCATAGAGGACCTGAGGCTGAGGCCAGTAGAGACTGCACTGCACGGGTTTGGAGAATCGTGTGTATACCCCCCGGGGACCGTGCAGTTACCGATTATAATGGACGATAAGCCCTACCAAAAGGTCACCATGGTAGAGCTCTAGGTGGTGGACCTGAAAATGCCCTACTCCATAATTCTTGGGAGGCCGTTTCTCCGATCCACGAAAGCAGTGCAAAGCGTGTACTATTTAAAATTGAAATTTAGAGCCGAAGAAAGAATTGGGATCGTGATAGGGAGTCAGAGGAAAGCCCGATCCTGTTTTGCTACAGCATCGCGGAGCTCATATTGCATTCGTAAGTGCCCTTTGGAGAACGAGATCGAAGAGGGTGAACAAGATAGCAGGTGGGAAGAGCTCTCAAGAGAATCAAGTAAAGAGGGTAATAGACTTGGGGAGTCATCCTCACCCAAGTCAGTTGAGGAGATGGAGTCGGTCGTCCTAGATGAAGAGCGACCTGAGAGATTGGTGAGAATCAAATACCGCTTAGTTCTTGAGCTTAGGGCATCACTTGTTCGGGTACTTAAGAAGAACACGGATGTGTTCGCCTAGTCCCATGATGACATGCCGGGGGTCAGTACTCAGGTTATAGCTCACAGGTTGATGATAAACCCAAAATTCAAACCTGTAGCACAGGAAAGGCGGACATTTAACTCGGAAAGGAGAGAAGCCATAAAAGCTGAGGTGGGAAAACTTCTGAATGCGGGGTTTATCCGGAAAGTCCAATAACCTAAATGGATTGCAAATGTTGTACTGGTGAAGAAGCCCAACGAAAAATGGAGGATGTGTGTAGACTTCACTGATCTCAATTAGATTATGTACCCAAGTATAGGTAGTCTTGTTATAGTATAGTCCGGTGAGTCCAAGTGTCGTA
>JAVXUL010130388.1:0-15826 GCA_035590515.1 Trichilia minutiflora
AATAAAGAACAATTTCTTTTATTAATAAATATAAAGTTTATACAAGATCAAAAGCCCTGAAACCGACAACACGAATGATTTTTAGGGCATATACACTAACAGAAACAGTGAAGAAACTTAGCTTTAGTTAAAGTTGCAAAGTGTTATAAGCACAACAAGTATCGATACATGATAGAAGAGTATCAATACATTCAGTATGAAATAGTGAAAATATCGATATGATGAACAGAAGGATCAATACACAAGAACTCGCAGATGTCAGGAGTATCGATACGCACTGTGCAAATATCGATACAATCCTTCGAGATTTAAAGACATGACCCTAAAAATGTAAGAAAGTACTGATACATATCATTAAAGTATCAATACATACTATCAAGGAAAGAAAAGCGACAACGAAGGGATGTGACAAGTATCGATAATGCAAATGCAAGTATCGATACACTTAATGATACATAAAGAAGAATACATGAAGCTCATCAAAGTATCGATACACCATTCTGAAGATACCGATACCTCTCATATATTCAAAGCTCAATGTCTAGTTTTGGCGTATTAAATGTAAACATAAATGATGATGAAAAAAGCTGTTGGAGAAATTTATGAAGTTATATAATCCGATTACTTACAGAGAGAAAATAAAAGATATAGAGATAAATAAGCACATCTGAGCATTCAAAAAGAAAATTCCAAAAATTTACATCGTTGTATGAACATTCCATCTGTCATGTAACAATATTCTTCTCTTTTATTCCTTGAGTTTTCATTCCTTCTTGAGTGAGAAAGAACACCGAGAGCATATTGAAAATCAACTTTGATAAGAGAGAATTGTTACTAATAGAACAAATAATCATCTTCGAGTTGCTCTTCACCCGTGTTTACAGAAAGAAGATTTATTTCAGGGTTATTTATGCCCATTCATTTATCTTTGTAGTGGCTGCCCTTTGCCCATAAAAAAGGATTTATATTAGGTTTCTCTTTACCCGGGTTAAACTAAGAAGTAGTGATACCTCAGACTGGGTGGAATCCGTCTTAGAAGAGTAGACGTAGGTTGATCACCGAACCACTATAAAATCTTATTGTCTCTCTCTCCTTTTTATCTTAATTACTGCATTTATATTACATTAGTTCATTCTGCTACATTAATCATTGTTAGCTATTTTAACATCGTATTTATTAAGTTTGTCATTTAATATAAATTTTTTTTAACCAATTCACTCCCCTCTTGGGTAATAATTTTTGGGACATCAATTGGTATCACAACTAACCTTTGTCACATAAGGATTAAATGCCTTTGAGGAGTAGATCTAAATGGCATCCACAAGCATTCCATCACAAATAGTTGAGGGTCAGTCCACACACAGACCACCATTTTTCAATGGCACTGATTATACATACTGAAAAAAGCGTAAACAAACCTATCTCAGCACTTTAGATTTTGACATCATTACCATTATAGAAGATGGGTACACTCTACCCATGGTCAAAGATTAAAACACTAGAGAAAGAAACCAAAACCTAAAAGAGATTGGACTTCAGAGGAGAAAAATCTCTTTTAGCTTAATGGACGAGTTATGAATGTATTATATTTTACATTAGATAAGAGTGAGTACAATAAAGTGTCAGGGTGTGATACAGCTAAAGCCATTTGGGATATGCTGAAAGTCACACACGAGGGAATCAGTAGAGTCAAAGGCTCTAACATTAGTATGCTTGTACATGATTACGAGCTATTTAAAATGAAACCCATGAGAGCATTAAGGATATGTACACAATATTCACAAACATTATTAATGGTCTCAAATCTTTGGGCAGGATTTATTCAAATGCAGACCTTGTTACCAACATACTCAGAAGCATATCAAGGTCGTGTAAAGCAAAGTTGACTGCCATTCATAAAGCAAAAAAGCTTAGCAATCTACCATTGGAGGAGTTGCTTGGATCGCTGATGACATATGAGATGGAAGCAATTTGAAATGAAGAAAATGACAGAGAGCAGAGGAAAAGAAATGTTGCCCTGAAGAGCTCAAAACCAATAGAAGAAGAAGAAAATAGTAGTGAAGAAATAGAAGATGAGGAAATACTGCTGATGGCTAGGAAATTTAAAATATTCTTCACCAAGGACAGACAAAGAGGCAAAAGTCAGAGAAGAAAGGAATTCAAGAGGGATGATCGAACAGACAAATACAAGAAAGTAAAAGACAAAGAAAAAGAGATCATCTACTATGAATGTAAGAAACCAAGTCATACGAGACCTGAATGTCCACTAAAGAAGCATACAAAGGACAAAAAAAGGAAGAAGTCCATGAAAGTGACGTAGGATGAATCTTCCAATAACGAAGCATCATTTGGAGAAGAGCAAGCAAATTTCTGGCTTATGGAAAAAGTTGACAGTGAGGTAAGTTAACCAAAATCTTCATCCTATTATGATTCTTGCTCATGCAGTGATAGTGAAGATGATCATAATGAATTGTGAAAATGATCATAATGAATTGTTCGAGTTGTATAAAGAATTGAAAACTGATTTTGAGAAATTGTGTTTCAAATTTAAAACTATTAAGAAAATGAATACACAATTAGTAAATGAAAAATGATTATTTAAAAGTGAAAGTCAATGAGCTAAAAAAGGGAAATACATGCGATCATGACACAAAAATAAACATTTTGGGCACTGAAAACAAAAAGTTGAAAGATAAAGTGTATGACTTACGAAAAACGTTAGCTAAGTTCACATTTGGTACGGAGGCCTTAGACAAACTATTAGGGAACCAAAGATTAGTTTTTAATAAGGCTGGGATTGGACATAAACCAGGAACAAAACAAAAGACTTACGGGAATTATTTTGTGAAATCTTCTAAACCTATTATAAGCTCTTTTGTTATATGTCACTATTATTCTAAAAGAGGACATTACAGCAGCAAATTTTTAATTAAGAATAACACTTATAGAGGACTAAAATTAATTTGGGTTCATAAAGGTTTGATTCTAAAATCAAACTTTTCTAATAAAATGACATTGGTTCCAAGGATAAAAACTAACATTTATGAACCCAAAGTTAAATGGGTATCAAAATTAAATTGATTTCTTCTTGCAGAATAGACTTTAAAGAAATTCAAAAAGAGCAAAAAGTGGTTCATGGATAGTGGATGTTTAAGACACATGACGGGTGACAAGAAGATGTTTGTGAACTTAACCAAGAGAAGAGGAAAGAACATCATCTTCGAAGATAACAGTAAAGGGAAGGTACTCTGAACGAGTTCCATTTAAGTCAACCATATAACCATCAATGATGTCTCGTATGTTGAAGAATTAAAGTATAATCTGCTTAGTATATCTCAGTTGTGTAATATTGGTTTAAATGTTGCTTTCTTGAAAGATGCTTATAGTATAAAAAAAATTTGGAAATGAAAATGTTTTGCATGCTCTTAGAGTAGGTGATATGTATATGGTTGAGTTTGAAGATGTTGTAGTACAAGATGATATCTATTTACAAGTCATTTATGATGAATCATGATTATGGTATCCTAGACTAGGTCATTGCAGTATGAACCTCATCAAAAAACTAGTAAAGTATGGTATTTTAGATGACTTACCCAACCTAAAGTTTACCAAGCATAAGACATATAGACCATGTCAAATGGGTAAACAAGTGAAGAGTTTATTTAAGCCTAAGAGTATGGTATCATCTATTAAACCTCTAGAACTCATTCACATGGATTTGTTTGGACCCAATCACATTGCATCCTTAGGAGGTAAATTCTATGCATTTATCCTAGTTGATGATTACTCAAGATTTACTGGGGTATTCTTCCTAGAAAACAAGAGTGATGCATTTGATACTTTTGATAGTTTCTCTAGAAGAATCCAAAATGAACTTAAGTATTGCTTCATCAAGATAAGGAGTGATCAAGGTGGTGAGTTTGTGAACCAACATTTTAAGAGTTTCTATAATAGTAATAAACTTGTTCATAACTTTTCTGCACCATGGTCACCTCAGTAAAATTGGTGTAGCTAAGAGAAAGAATAGGACCTTACAGAAGATGAGTAGAATGATGCTGAATGAATATAAGTTGCCCTAATATTTCTGGGCTGAGGCAATTAACACTACTTGTTATATTTTCAATAAAGTGTTAATTAGAAAATTCTTTGGGAAAACACCTTACGAACTTATATATCAAATGAAACCTATGATTAAGTATTTTAGAGTTTTTGGGTACACTTGCTACATCCTAAACACAAAGGATAATCTTGGAAAATTTGAGCCTAAGTCTAATATTAGGATATTCTTAGGATACTCATCGAAGAGTAAAATTTATAGAGTGTTCAATAAAAGGACTCAGGTTGTAGAAGAATCCATGCACATTACATTTGAGGAATTTAACCCTGAGTTAGCCAAAATGATATAAGGAAAAAGCAAAAGAATTTGAGGTAATAGAAAAGATGAATAAGCTGAAGTTGGATGAGAAATCAGAAACAGTAGTTAAAAGGATGTTGAGGTTCATATAGATGAGTTTTCTGGGGAACTTCTAAGAGCTTGGAAGTATGCATCAAACCATCTTAGAGATTTGATCATTGGTGATCCTTCTCAAGGCATAAAGACTAGGAAAGCATCTAAGGAGGTTCCTCAAAACTTTGTATTTGTGTCTCAAATAGAGCTCACAAACATTGACAGTGCATTAAAAGATGAAGATTGGGTTCTTGCAATTCCAAAGGAATGAAGTATAGAACTTGGTTCCGAGACTAGAGGATCATTCCATTATAGGAACCAAATGGGTTTTTAGAAACAAGTTAGATGAGCATGGTAACATCATAAGGAATAAAGCTAGACTTGTTGCTCAAGGTTATAATCAAGAGGAAGGGATAGACTATGATGAAATATATGCTCCTGTGGCTAAACTAGAAGCAATTAGAATTCTTTTAGCTTATGCTTGTTCTAAAAATTTTAAACTTTATCATATGGATGTGAAGAGTGCTTTCTTGAATGGATTTTAAATGAAGAAGTGTATGTTCAGCAACCTCCTAGTTTTGAACATTATAAATTTCAAACTCATGTTTATAAACTCACTAAGGATCTCTATGGTTTAAAATAAGCTCCTAGAGCTTGGTATGAAAGATTTAGTGAATTTTTCCTTTAAAATTATTTTGAAAGGGGGAGTGTTGACACATCACTTTTTACTAAAACAAAAAATGATGGCATCTTAATTGTTCATATTTATGTAGATGATATCATTTTTGGAAGCACAAATGATTCACTTTGTAATGAATTTTCTGAACTTATGAGAAGTGAATTTGAAATAAGTATGATGGGGGAATTAACTTTCTTTTTGGGTTTACAAATCAAACAAATCATTGACGGCATTTATATCTCCCAATAAAAATATATTAAGGAACTTTTAAAAAGGTTTGATCTTCTAGATGGCAGATATATGGAAACACCTATAAGTTCATCCACCACTTTAGACAAAGATGACCTTGGCAAAAGTATAGATACTGAATGTATAAAGGCGTGAGTGTGTTTGTGCTAGATTTCAGTCTAATCCAAAAGAATTACATCTGACTACAGCAAAACGCATTTTTAGATATCTGAGAGGTACTCCTAATTTGGGATTGTTCTATCCTAAGGATTGAGGGTTTAATCTTCGAGGATATTCAGATGCTGATTATAGAGGATGTAAAGTTGACAAGAAGAGAATTAGTGGCACGTGTTATCTTCTAAGTAATGCATTAGTTTCATGGTTCAGTAAGAAACAAAACACAGTCGCATTATCAACCAAAGAAACTTAATACATTTCAGTTGAAAGTCGTTATGCTCACTTCTATGGATTAAGCATCAGTTATCAGATTATGGCTTAGATCTTGATAAAATTTCTATTATGTGTGATAATACTAGTGCCATAGAGATTAGACATCATTTCATTAGAGATCATGTGCAAAAAGGGGATGTTTGTATTGAATATGTCAGCACAAATGAGCAATTGGCTGATATCTTTACCAAACCCCTTGACAGAGAAAAATTTTGTGATTTTAGAAATCATCTAGGCATGATGAATGTGAATTGATCTTGTGGTTGTAATACATGTTGTTTTTAAATCATTTTTATGATGTTAAAATTTATGATTATAGCTTTCTGGGATCTATTTGTGTTTGCAGAGCTTAAATATCAATATAGTTAAGTTTTTACTTCGATATCTCTTGACGTAAAGTGTTAAGAATATCGATACTTAATGTAGAGTATCGATACTTTCCGTCGGGATTTTTAGATTATGTTCCTGTTTACCTTTAAATATCGATACCTTTAATTTTTTACATCGAGACTTAAGTGTCCAGAAAGCTCATATAGTGACATTTACACTACATGTATCGATATCCCCTGTACATCACATAGATACTTTCCAAAGAAAAAACTACGCAAAATATTGTTGACGCTAAGAGTATCGATGCTTCTGGTTCATGTATCGATACATCGTGTGGTATGCGAAACGTCAGTTTGAAAGCACAAAACACGAAGGGTTGGAAAGCATTTAATGACTGAATTTTTTTCCTCCTTTTTTCTTTTGATCCAATGAACACCATCATTTAAACTTCATTTAATACAAGTTAGTTTTTAATGATTTATTATTCAAATTTATGCAAAAGTATTGATACTCCAACACCAAGTATAGATACTTTTCCCGTTTTTGTCCAAATTCTTTCTCTAAGTATTGATACCCCGAATTTGTGTATCAATACTTCGAGCGTCTTTCATCTATATATCAATGCTCTATTCTTCATATCGATACATACTCCACAAAGCGTTCTTTACCCATGATCTCTACAATTATCATATTGATTTTGAGTTTTATATCCGTTGGTAACGCACGATTACGGTTGTTTATTATCGGACTTGCATGTCCTATCTCCTCTACCATATCTCACATACTTTCTCTCTCTAAAACCTCCAATACCAAATCATTGAAACTTTATCTATCTAAGATATGGGTCCTCGCATGAAAGTTCCCGGTCCTAGGAGAAAACGCACATGCAATGATCAATGCCCAAGTGAACCGGTGTAGCCTTAAGTTATAACACAGGACCTAAACTTTTGAAGGTTTACGTCGCAGGATCAGCAAACGCAATTTCTCCAGATCTTTGCTCACTGAAGAGTATCTCCGGGTTGGGTAATTGATTTTGATCTTCTGCGATCTATTAGTTTCCCATATCTTCAGACTTTTAGGAATTTTGGCTGAATATATTATCTGCACTATAGAGGGCAATATTCAGAGAACTTGGTCAGATAATTTTACTCCAACCTAGATCCTTCAGACCTGAGATAGGACATCGCTGCTATAATCGCTTTAGAACAGTGGTTAGAGGAGTTAATTTCAATGTCGATGAGAAGCGATTGGCTGATGTATTGAGTTAATTCCAAGAGGAGAGTTGTATTATGTGGGCGGCTTCAATGTCTTAGAGACTTGTCGGATTATTTTTCGTCACCCAACTATGGACGAGATAGACCTCAAGCCAGTATGACTTGGACTTCATGAGCGGATTCTTCATTTGATCATTGCCTACAATCTAAATGCTCGATCCACACGCTACTCCGAGATGACATATGAGGATTTATGGTGGATGAGGTGCATCATTTAGCGCCATCGTCCCAACCTAATTCACTGGATGATACATGGAATCATCAGAGCCTCGCTCTCTAGAAACTACCAGTTGCATTACGGATACGCTATTTGCGAGATGATTCGTAGATCAGACACCCAGCTACTGGAGGGTCTACACCTGACAAAGCCGCATCCTTCGACTATCTTAGGAGAGACGACATTGCGCCACATGCATTACATTCAGTTGTCTGAGGGTACCTGGGTCCCACAGCCACCAGTGCAAGCTGATGAGCAGCCTGCTCCTCCTACGGATGAGACTATGCATCCCTCGGATGAGCCAGCTACGACTTCGTCTCCAGCAGCACGAGTAGAGGAGTTTGGGCCTCCTACAACTTCTGATGCTCCTCCTCCTCCCGTTGCTTCTTCAGTCCTTCGATTACCTGGACTGCCTACTCCGACATCTATGCTTATGGAGCTGCTGGATAGGATGTCAAGCCTCGAGTCCGTTGTTCACACCGCGATCTTTAACATCAACAGATGACTCGATGCGGCTGAGACTGCACTGACCACGACTACATCTCAGATTCATGCTCTAAGTGTTATGGTAGATGTTGCTCATCTCGAATCCAGAGCTGCTTTCTAAAGGATTGAAGATCATCTACATCGTCCTCCATCTCCACTAGCAGGATTTCATTCCTTCTTCCATCATGCTCCACCTCCGCATATCACCCTTGACTTCGTGCTTCACCTTCATCTCACTCCCCAAAAACTTCTTCGTTTGGATAGCCTCCACCGAACGTGCCATCTCTGATAGCAGTTCGAGTTGTGATTAGATTTCTTCACTTGATGTTATTTCTTCAATTCCTAGGACTGGTTATTACTTGTGTTTTTCTTTTTGCTTATTTCCATTTAATACTTTGTTCTATTAATACTTTTTCTATATATGCCATTAATTCTATTGATTTTACGATTGATTCCATGTCAGTGTTTTCGACAATTACATACTCTCTGTTTCCATAACTTACCTTCTTTGCTGGATGACGAAAAGGGGGAGTACCATATTAACCATATCCAATATTGCTTAATCATAATCGTGCAATGTTTCAGGGGGAGAATAAACTCAATTGATAATGCATGACATGATTTATTCATTAAAAGGCATGTTTTTTCATCATAAAAAAAAGGGGAGGTTGATATTCTAAGTGTTTTTTATGATGAACAAAGAAAAATGTGTTTTGAGTTAATATATGTTGATTAATTTGTTGAATAAATTAATCTGAATTCAAATATGTTTAATCATTAAAAGATATTGCTTTTTTTAATACTTTTGTCGAGAAAGAAATTGTTTTGCGGGGAGTTAATCATTTGAGAAGCAAAAATATCGATACATAAGTAAAAAGTATCAATACATGAAGTTTATCGCAACAAGTATCGATACGCACTGTAAAAGTATCGATACAATTTGTCGAAGAGAAGAAACAGTGAAGAAACTCAGCTCCCAGTTAAAGTTGCAAAGTGTCATAAGCACAACAAGTATCGTTACATGATAGAAGAGTATCGATACATTCAGCATGAAACAGTGAAAATATCGATATGATAAATAGAAAATAGCAAGAACTTGCAAACATCAAGAGTATCGATACAATCCTTCAAGATTTAAAGACGTGACTCTAAAAATACAAGAAAGAATTGATACATATTATTAAGAAAGAATTGATACATATTATTAAAATATCGATACATACTATTAAGGAAAGAAAAGCTACGACAAAGGGACGTGACAAGTATCAATACCTCAAATGTAAGTATCAATACACTTAGTGATACGTAAGGAAGAAAGCATGAAGCTCATCAAAGTATGGATACACCATTCTAAAGATACCGATATCCCTCACAGATTCAAGGTTCAATGGCTAGTTTTGGCACATTAAATGCAGACATAAATGACGATGAAAAGAGCCGTTGGAGAAATTTATGAAGATTATATAATCCGAGTACTAACAGAGAGAGAATAAAAGATACAGAGATAATTGAGCACATCTGAGCATTCAAGAAGAATATTCTAAAAATTTACATTGTTGTTTGAACTTTCCATCTGTCTTGTAACAATATTCTTCTCTTTTATTCCTTGAGTTTTCATTCTTTCTTGAGTGAGAAAGAATACCGAGAGCATATTGTAAATCAACTCTGATAAGAGAGAATTGTTACTAATTGTAAAAACAATCATCTTAGGGTTGCTCTTCACTCGTGTTTACAGAAAGAAGATCTGTTTCAAGGTTATTTATACCCATTAGTTTATCTCTGTAGTGGCTACCCTTTACCCATGAAAAAGGATTTGTAGTGGGTTTCTCTTGACCCGGGTTAAACTAAGAAGTAGTGATACCTCATAGTAGGTGGAATCCATATGAGAAGAGTGGATGTAGGTTGATTACTCAACCACTATAAAAATCTTATTGTCTCTCTCTCCTTCTTATCTCAATTACTGCGTTTATATTACATTAGTTCATTATGCTACATTCATCATTGTTAGCTGTTTCAACATCTGTATTTATTAAGTTTGTCATTTAATTTAAAATTTTTTTAACCCAATTCACCCCCCTCTTAGGTAATAATTTCTGGGACATTACCAGGGACCCATTTATCATATTTTTAAAATATAGAAGTCTAAGTGAAATTTTATATTTACTATTAAGAAGCTTGTTGGACAAGTTTTGAACCTATTTGTCATTGACCAAATTGACTAGGGACACTTTAGCAAATGGACAAAATATATAAATAAGGGTTCATGAAAATTGCAAGAACTACCATAATTTCCAAAACTTTGCAAAAAAATACCAAGCTCTTTCTCTCTGTCTAATTAGCCAAACAAGAATGGAGCTCTAAGATTTTGATTCTTAGAGATTCTATACTTATGGGGTTAGATCTTCATCATTACTAGCCTAAGGTTTTAGTCTTTAGCCTTGATTTTATTATTTTTCCTTTATGTTTGCATAGTTTTAGATTTATGGAATATAAACTCTAATCATCCTTTAATCCTTGAATCAACCTTTCAAAATGATACAAGAGAAATTGATTGTGCTGATTCTATGCTTGATTTGGCTTGGTTGTGGTTGATTTTGGTTATGGAGGCATTAATGCAAAGTTAAGGTTTATGGAAGTTTTTCTTCTATATTTGATTTCAAGAAGGAAGATGATAAATAGTTCATGATCTATGGATTTTGATGTGATAATTGATGTCATATGATAATGGATAACTTTGTGAAACCATTGTTTTCATGTAATGAGAAGATTATAACATGTTGAAAACCGTAAAGTTTGACTATGTATGCTAGATTCTATGATTAGGAAGTTGCATATCAAATATAAGAGTGTTTTAGTGGCTTTTGATATCTTAAAATCCTTCCAAAAGTTATATGAAAAGTTTTTCGAGTAATTGAGTATGAGATGAATATTAACTTGTTTAGTATAAGGATAAGAAAGAAAGGGCATGTTGATGCCCTTATGGTCAGTATCAATAAGATTGGTAAAAGGCTACAGTACCCATCTCAAGGTCTAAAAGTTAGACCATTTAAGAAATAGAAAGCCAAGTAAGTTGAGCCCCCTAAGACATCCCAAAGTTAAATCTAAGGAAAAATATTTTACTATGAGGTTAAAGGATATTAGATGAGGGCTATCCTCAATACCTGGATAGTCTTTAGAAGACTAAGACAGGTATGTAAAGCAATCTCATGATTAAATATAAATTAAGTGTTAATTAAAATATTTATTCATGGGTAATTAACTCAATTGCTATTTCTCATTTTATGTGTCATTATAGATAATGCAAAATAGTTCGACATTATTAGGCAATGAGATCGTCTTATAAATGGCTGAAGGAGCAATGGTTGCTATAAAGGCATGAGAGTGTGTGAGTTAAGACTCCCTACTAGACACCTTTTGAGATTAGATAGAGTTTTATATTTTTCTTTTGCTATTAAATATTATTTCTGTTATTGTATTAAATGATAATGGTTATTATATCTAGTTTAATAAAAATAAATATTTATTACATTTTAGAAATGTCAGTATTGACAAAGTAGTAAATACAAATGGTTTGTATGTCCTTTAATTGAACAACAGTTATTCAATTTATTTTGTTCTAATGAAAGAATTCGTCTTGAAATAAAATCCTAAGTATTTACGGCATCACATATTAGATCATATCAAAGATATACTCTCTTAGTTTGGAGATAGTGGGTTGTAAACTCTTTAAGTTTAGAACCTATTCCGACATGTCAATTGTGTCTTCGAGAAAAATGACCAAATCATCTTTTATAAGTAAAGGTGATAGGTCACAAGGACTATAGGACCTCGTACATATAGATGTGTGTAGACCTTTCAATATAATGGCCAGAAGAGATTTTAGATACTTCATTACCTTTATCGATGACATATCTCAGTATAGGTACTTGTATTTGATGAAATACAAATATGAATTCTTTAAATAATTTAAGAATTCATAAATGAAGTCAACAAATAGATAGGAAAGTGTATTAAAACTCTATGATTAGATCATGGGAATGAATACTTAAGTACTGAGTTTCAAGAATTCTTAATAGAAAATAGAATTATCTCACAGTCGTTTCCTCATAAAGCACTTCTTGTTTACTATATGTTAGTAAGTATAAGGAGTGAAAAAATACTCAGTCTCAATTATACGAGGGACTAAAAATTATCTAGAATATGTCAAGTAGATTAGATTTGGTAAACTTGACGATTGATCAAAGATGAGCCAGTTCATAAAATCATAAAGATAGTTAAGATATTACTTCTGCTTGCTTCTGATGAAAGAGTTTCAATCAGTAAAAATACATACTTATTAGAGAAAAAGTTTCTTGAAGAAAATAGTATGGGTAGAAAGATTGAATGAAAGGAATAATCCTTAGAAACTTGAGCAAACAAAGCCGATGTTAGAAAGTTTAAATAATAATCCTCTATACTAGTTAACCCAATTCTAACTCAAAATCTCCTAAGGTTTCTAGATTATTGAGAAATATAAATTTGTCAATAAACAAGATTTTGTATTTTACTTAGTGAGAGAGATGGATCATAGTGATGATCAAAAAACTCACTAGGAGGTAGTCTTGGATAGAGATTCAGGAAATTAGCTAGGGGCCATAAATTTTGAGATAGAATTTACTCATATAAACCAGATTTGGATACTTGTTGATAGAATAATTGAGAAAAGTTCTCATCAATCCTCAAGATAGAGATTAGTAAGAAAGGATAGGTAAAGACCTATATAGCACAACTGTTAGCAAAATGTTATACTCAGAAACAAAAGTTGGCTTATGAGAAAAAATTTTCGTCCGTTACTATAATAAAATCCAACTAAGTTATGTTGGTCTTAATTGCATACCATAACTATGAGATTTGGTAGATTGATGTAAAGACAGTGTTTCTCAGTAATTTTATAGAGAAAAATCTGTTTATGAAATAGTCTATCAGGATAATATTATCTATTGAACCAAATAAGGTATGCAAATTGCATCGATCTATTTATTGATTGAAGCAAGCCTCCAAAAACTTGGACATCCAGTTTGATGTAATAGTTAAATTGTTTGGTATCATCAAGAATCTAGATTAATCTTGTGTATATAAGTGGATTAAAGATTATGCTATTATATTCTAATATTATATGTAAATGACATACTATTTTGATGGACTATGATATAAGCATGATGACAGAGGCAAACATCTGGTTATATAAAATCTTATCCATGAAAGATTTGAAGACGCGACCTATGCTCTTGAGATTTGGATATATAATAATAGATCAAAAAGGATAATTGGTTTATTTCAAAAGGTTGTATACTAAAAAATATTGAAGGAATTCAGTATGGAGAACTCTAAAAGAGGTCTCTTGCTCTTCAATTACTGTCTTTATCTTTTTAAAGATAATGGTCTAAAAATCGATGAAGAGCATCAATGGATGCGCGATGTGTCCTATACATCAACTATTAGTAGTTTGGTGTATATCATGTTGTGTACATAACTTGATATACTTTATGCTATAAATAGTATCTATTAGGCCCAAACCGACAGTTCAAAAAATTAGAGAGGATGGAATTGGCCTAAATCAATAATATAAACGGGTCAGTCCGGGTTAGTTCCACGGTTCATTAGTGACGAAATTGAATCGAAACCGGAAGGAGAACAATGACGGGCCAGTTTTGGTTCGAAAATAATTCCAGTTTCGGGTAGATTTCGGTTGCAAACGGTTCTGGTCTGGGTCGATTCCATTAATTTATAAATTAATTAAAATTAATAAAAATATTATTTGAATTATACCAAATTATATATAAAATACATTCCATGCTATAAAATATTATTAATTAATTAGAAAATACAATAAATGGGAAATTTCAACCTTAACCTCATAAACATTTTTAGATTAATTATATTCCTACATTATAAATTAAATAAAAATTAAATAAGTTAATTAAAAAACTATTACAAAGAAGGGGACATTGGGCTTTACCTCATTAAAAATTTAAAATTATAATATAAATTAGTAATTACATAGTTAATTTAACTTCATTCTTCGTCTTTGTCTTCATCTCATTCGTAGGTAAAGTATGTTGTTGGAGCTAATTCGTGTTGAAGTTATTGTAATCTCTTTTCTTCGTTGATCCAATCTCTAAAACACATTCGCATCTTTAGTTAGGAGTGGGCATTTTCAAACCGATCCAATCCAAACCGTTAAAAATTACGGTTTGAATTGGCTTAAAAAATTTGTGGATCGACTTATGGATTAATATTTTTTAAACCGCTATTCGCGGTTTGAATTATGGATTGAAGCAATTCTAAACCACCAAACTGCAAGTCAAACCGCTTAATACTATCTTATAAAATTTTTATTATTATTTATTTGTCATCTCAAATTATATATAATTTGTCTTCATATCTTTCATATAATAATAACTAATAAATAAAATTATTCACAAAGGTTTTAAAAAATAAAAAATATTCACGAAATTTACTCTTAAATATTAATAAGAGATTATATGATTGATAATAATTAATTATTATATCTTTAATTTTATAATATAGTCCAAACTATATTTTGCGGTTTGATTTGGATTGGTTTGTAATAGTTTAATGGATTGGATTGGATTGAATTTTTTTCAAATCGCAATATGCAATTCGGTTTGAAATTTTATCTCAAACTGATCCAAACTGCATTTGCCCACCCCTATCTCCAGTACTTTTAGAGCCATTGTACTTCTATATACGTTCAATGTTTAATGAATCAAATTGAAAGCACTCTCTATTGAAACTGTTGACATTGGTGGTATAAGAAAATCTCTTTTCATTCTTGCTAAGACAGGATACAACTTTTAATTTTCCTTCCACTATTTTAAAATATCAAAATTTGTCTCCGGTTCAACGATTGGACCTTGAATATAGTACGAAAGCTCGTTGAATGACGATGACGCTCTTCCTGGTCTTTTACTAACTTCTGTGTACAGATTAAAACCACTGCTAGAAATAATAGGAGCTGAAGAAGATGAAAAAGAACCTTCTCGACCTATAGAAATAGTATCTGCAAAATACTCAATCTAGTACAAGTGAAAAATATTTGACAAGTGGTATAATAGATTTTCTTTACATTGATAGATCCGTCTTTGAGTTTCATTACTCAAATGTTCAAAACCATTTATATCTAAAATTGTATAAAATTGTTCTATAAGGGTTTTACAACCAGAAACCTTCATCCTAGGGTCTAGATATAATGCAATATAATATAAAAGTGGCATGTCATCGTAATACTTCCTAAATTTTTCTTTAATGATTGACATTACTATAGAAAATAATGAATGTGACATGTATTGTTTAAATACATATGCAACGCTATATAATATAGGAGTTACATGATACATGGTTGGATAATATTGCCTAGATAAAAGTTCTGTGGCTTCTTTTAATGTGGATAAGAACTGCGAGATATTTTCTGCAGTTCGAAAATACTCCTTGATTAATTTATAACCGCTCAATTTTATATTCTAAAATTCTATAATTGGAATTTGGTAATATTTTTTAGCATGTCATAGGTAGAATTCTATCACACCTGTAATTTTACCTCAAGGACATCTTTGTCTTTACCCTGCATTTTCTGTACATGCTTGTGCATCCGTCGTGCGTGGAGGTAGCTCGTTTCGACGTTTTTAGTGATTAAAAGAAGTTATGTGAATGTA
>JAVXUL010130399.1:0-15825 GCA_035590515.1 Trichilia minutiflora
TATTTGATAATCACAATTATCAAATTTGAATATGTAATTTACAATAAATTACACATTTGTATCATATAGGGGTAAAATTATTATTTTACACTATATTAAATAATTTAATCTAGATTTCACCATTTCACCTTAGAATCACATTCTAACATGTTTGATAATCATTATTATCATTTGGATAATGTAATTTACATTAAATTACTATATGATATCAATATATCACTTTTTTAACACTTTAAAGAATAATAAATACATATAACAACTATACGTATTTATTTCGATATTTCAGAGCTCTCTCTCAATAACATTTTATCATCTTCTCTTTTATGGGAATGTTTAGGAAATTGGAAGGATTGTGAAGGTTCATTAAACTCAATCGTGAGCTAATGTTGAATACTTCGACTTCAAACAATTCAGTCTCGAATATTTTGATACCCAACAACTATAGTTAGTGTCTAGCTATGCATCATAGTCCCTAAGTCACGATGAAGAAGTGTCTTCATCAAGCCTTTCAATGATTGCACATAAGATATGAGTAATATCCCTCCATTATCATATCCTAATCGAGTAAGGATTCATGGAATGTCAAAACCCTAATCTCGATATCTATACGAATTATCGATCATATATCATGATTGCTATGGCCATAGAATTAAAATTTGGATATCTTATCAACATTCGTTTAAGAACTCAACTCGGACAGAGTCAACAGAAACTCTCAGCTTATAGTATGGAGTTAACGGATCTTATCTTGACTGTCAATCGAACACCTATATGAATAAAGTATACCCGAATCAGATTCTTGTATAAGGCGTGATTAGCCCTGCACGTATACACCATATGAAATATATCCATCCATCTAGAGTTTGATTCTAAATATCTCAGGTCAAATGATTACATCGTATACTATTATAATCTATTGGCAAATTATTAATTACATGCATACCATGTGATTTGTCAATATGTAACCCTGTTCGATAAATATAAATCCATACTAATGTGCTTATGACAATACCCACATTGTCAACTTACATATATCATCATATGATATCATTAGGTGATAACTAGTATGCTTACTATGTGATATAGTTGCCCAATCTATATCACGTACATAAGGAACAATATAATAAGTTTATTTAATAATTAAATAAAAATATTTGGATAATTCACATACATTCTTTATATATGAACATGCCAATATAAAGAAAATAGCTAACGTATGTGCATAAAGAATAATTTTTTTAGTAATACACAAAAGAGTATATAAGATCATTAACCCTTAAACCGACAACACGAATGATTTTTAGGGCATACGATAACACAAACTCTTCGTGTGAATATTATATTGCCATGGCTATGGAGTTATCTTTTAGACATCCATTGACATTCAATTAGGAACTTGACTTAAATTGAGTCAACAAAAACTATTGATTCAACATGTTTGGTTGAGGAATCCCATTTACTATCAACTGAACTCTTATATGAAGAACGCATAATCAAATCGGTTTTAACATATAAGGCATGATTAACCCTGTACTTATATACTATATAAAATGTACACATCTATACAAAATTTGATTCAGACAACTCGATCTACGGACTACATTGCACACTAGTACAATATTTTGATAAATTATTGACTACGTATATACCATGTGATTTATAGATGTTTGATCATATTCGATAAATAGTTATCTAACTACAAATCCATACTAATACCCTTATGATAATACTCATATTATCCACCTCGCATATATCATCTTATAACATCATTAGGCGGCATTCAGTACGCCTTTTATGTGATACAGTTGCTCAATTAATATCACATATGTGAAAACGATGTTGATAAATTTATTTAACAATTAAAATATACTTATCAAACTTTTATGATTTCCCTCTACTCATATTCTCCTATTATAAATGATTCAAAATCATTACCTGAAAAAAAGAAATATCTCTGTAGAGAGTGTGATATCTTAATGGATGTACGAAGAGATTGGTCTACTAAAGGTTGAGGTTCCAATGGAATAGGTTCATCAATATGAATTAGTTTATGCACATCAATAGGTTCATCTATCTGAGGTTGGTTGTCATCAAACTCTACAGACTCTCTGAGAGTTCAATTTTTCTATTTACATCACCTTCTTCAATGAACTAATTTTTAAGGAACTGTACATGTAAACTCTCTTTATGATATCCAATAAATCGATCCTTTTTAGATTTAACATTCAGCTTATTAGACTTAGCTAATTTAATATAAGTTGGATTACTCCAAGGCTTCATATGATTGAAGCTAGGTTTCTTCCCAAACCATATCTCATATTGAGTTTTAGGAGCTACTTTAGATGGGGTTCTGTTCAAGATGTACATCACGATATACAGAGTATATCCCTAAAAATAAGTAGGTAAGTCAGTAAAGCTCATTATGGATTGTACCATATCAAGTAGGGTATGGTTCTTCCTTTCTGATATACCATTATGCTGTAGTGTATAAAGAGGTGTAAGTTGAGAAACTATACCATCTACCTTAAGATGATTCAGAAACTCAATACTCAAGTATTCTCCATCAAGATCAGATCATAGTATTTTAATACTCTTTTCTGTTTGTTTTTCTACTTTAACTCTGAATTATTTGAACTTTTGAAAAGATTCAGATTGTACTTTAATAAGTACACATAACTATACCGTGAAAATCATCAGTAAAAGTTATGAAGTATGAGAAATCATCTTTAGCCATTTCTCTAAATGGCCCACATATATTATGTGGATTAATTCAAGAATATCACTGACTCTTGTCCCTTAATCAGAAAAAGGCAATTTAGTTATTTTTTCTCGAAAATAGGATTCACTAGTCGGGTAGAGTTTAGAACCCAATGAACCTATAAGTCCACCACTATCCAACTTCATAATCTTTTTCTCCCTAATATAACTTAATCTGTGATGCCAGATAAGTCTTGAATTAATTTCAATTCTAGATTATTTCTTACTAATGGTATTAATCATATTAATATCATTTGTTTTAAGAATATATAAATCATTCACATTCACGCCATTTCTAATCAATCTATCTCTTAAATAAATACAATATTTATATTTATTAAAAGAGAAAGTGTAATCATATTTACACAATTGATTTATAGACAAAATATTTCTGTTGGTAGTATCAAAATACATTACATTGTCAAGTACAATGCTATGGCCAGATGATAAAACTATACTACAAATCCTTGTTTAGGTAACCATAACTGTCGCGCCATTTGTCATCTTCAACTTTACTGCACCCTCTTCCAATAACTGGTTACTATAAAAGTCCTGTAAACACATACAAATATATGAGGTAGCAGCTGAATCTATGATCTATGAATATGAATATAAATTAACACTTAATTTAATTTCAATAACATGATAAGAAAGCGTACTTAACGCCTTCAATTTTCTCAAGTTCTCAAGGTAAAGAAGACAGTTCCTCTTCCAGTGTCCAAGCTGCTTGCAATGATAACACTCATAATTATATTAGCTAATAGTAACTCGCTTGCCTTTGTTTTTTCCTTCCCTTTTTTTTTCTTAGAGACACCTCCCTTGGGTCCCAACCTGGAGGTCTTCTTGCCTTTAGACTTTGACAATTTCTTACCAGAAGAAACTATAGCAAAACTAGTCTTCTTAGCCTTTCCTTTAGTTGTTCTCTTATAAAAAGAGATGATCTCATTCATTAGCTCAAGGAGTCTTAATTTCAATTTGCTCATATTGTAATTGGTAACAAATTGATCATAACTAGACAAAAGAGAATTAGTTTAAAGACCATATGATCATTCTATCATTGGCACCAAATAGGTGTTTAGAAACAAGCTAGATGAGCATGGCACTATCATTAGAAATAAAATTAGGCTTGTTGTTCAAGGCTATAACCAAGAGGAAGGGATAGACTATGATTAGATATATGCTCCTATGGCTAGACTAAAAGCTATATGAATTCTCTTAGCCTTTGTATGCTTTAAAGACTTTAAACTTTTTTAAATGGATTTTAAAAATACCTTTTTAAATGATTTTCTACGTGAAGAAGTCTATGTTGAGCAACCTCCCAGTTTTGAAAATAAAAAATTTTCAAATCATGTTTATAAACTCACCAAAGCCCTCTATGATTTGAAATAAGCTCCTAAAGCTTATTATGAGAGGCTTAGTAAATTTTTGTTGGAAATTAACTTTGAAAGGGGGAGTGTTGATAAAACACTTTTATAAAAACCAAAGATCATGACATTCTTGTTGTATAAGTATATGTTGATGATATCATTTTTGGAAGAACAAATGACTTACTTTGTGAAGAATTTTTAAAACTTATGAGAAATGAGTTCGAAATGAGTATGATAGGAGAACTAAATTTCTTTTTAGGATTACAAATCAAATAAACTTTAGATGGTATTTATATCTCCCAATCAAAATATATAAAGGACCTCTTGAGAAAATTCGAACTTCTAAATGATAAACATGTGGACACTCTTATGAGTTCATCTACTTTTTTGGATAAAGATGAGCAAGGCAAAGGTGTTGACCCTAAGCTTTATAGAGGCATGATATGTTCATTACTTTATTTGATAACATCTTGACCAGACATCCTCTATAGTGTGTGTGTTTGTGCTAGATTTCAATAGAATCCTAAGGAATTGCACCTAAGTACCGTGAAAAGAATTTTTAGAGGCACTCTAACTTGGGGTTGTTCTGTCCCAAGGATGGTAAATTAAAATCAAAAGGTTATTTGGATGCGGACTTTAAGGGATGTAAGGTTGATAGGAGAAGCACAAATGATACTTATCATTTCCTAGGTAATGCATTAGTTGCATGGGTGAGTAAAAAAGCAAAATTCTGTAGCTTTATCTACCACCAAGGCTGAATACATATCCGTGAGTAGTTATTGTTCACAACTCTTGTGGATCAAGCATCAATTAATAGATTATGGCATGCATATAGAAAAGATTCGCATTATATGTGATAATACTAGTGTTATTAACCTCACAAAAAATCCTATACATCACTCACGTACAAAGCATATTAAAATTCGACATCATTTTATTCGTGATCATGTTCAAAAGAATGATGTATGCATTGAATATGTGAATACTGAAAAACAATTAGCAGATATTTTTACAAAACCATTGAATAAAACTAGATTCTGCTACTTGAGAAGTAATCTAGGAATGATGTATATTAAATGAATATATTTTTTATTTTCCTTGATTGATTCAGTTTATATATCGATATGTTATGGCTTTGATAAGCCAATATATCGATACTTGTTGGTTTTTTTATTAAATTTTGCTTAAAATCCTTTCAAGTATCAATACTCTTTAATTGAAGTATCGATATATACCTTGCTAATATTTCAGGTATCGATACGTTTGCTCCCAAGTATCGATATGTTTACTCCTAAGTATCGATACTTGTTTACTCCTAAGTATCGATACTTAGATAGACTTCATTTCGTTACGTATTGAAGTATCGATACATCCTTACCAATGTATCGATACATGCTTCATTAATTTGATAATCGACAAAAGATAGTGGGGCATTTAATGCATACAGAAAGTGGGTGATAGGTTTGCCATGTGTCATCTTCCTAAAGGCATATGTTCAATAACTGCTCTATTAATTACCATATTTATAAATGTGTGACACGTATCCTTATCCTTTCGTTTTTCAAAAATTTTTGAATTTTTCAACATTATCTTTATTGCTTTTTTTCCCTCCAAGTATAGATACATCTCAGATTTCTTCCTCATGTATCGATACATCCTTTATGAAGTATCGATACTTCGTGCACCATATATCGATACTTGAGCTTTTCTTTAAAACTGTGACTGTCTTTAACATTTGTATCTCTTTCTCTCCTGAAGATTGTTTAAAAAATCTCTCACATATTTCATTCAGTTAAACACACTCAAATCTCTCAAAACATCTTGATGGTTCCAAGAATGAAGATTCTAGCAAATCCGACGCAAGAAAAGATCTAGAAAGGAAAGGGATGAGGGCCAACAAGTTGCTCCACCTCAAGAACCCAACCCGTGGGGTTTCATTTCTCTCAATCAGCAAGAATACTTTTTTACCCTCTTTCTCTATTGTCATGTATTCCCGAGTAGAGTACTGGACTTTGATTTTCTCTACGCTATTAATTTCATTTATTTATCCCATGTTATGGAATTCAAATAGATGACCTATTTGAACTTGAGAGGAGAATATCATAAAAAACTTATTAGGTTATTTTATTCAAACTTAGATAATAGAGACCCAACCTTTGGAACCAGAATGTATAATAGATTCAGAATATAGGTTAGTTTCTAGGAGATAGTAGTCAATAAATTGTTATTATCAGACTACCTAGGCTTAAGACCAGGTGGAGAGCACTACTTTTCTCGGACGTATAATGTATTAGATGGTTGTCGCGGGATACCCTAACATTACTGAGACAAATTTGAGACCGAGACATCTGTACTTACATGAGTGGATTTTACACCTCATCGTCTCGTATAACCTCA
This sequence comes from Trichilia minutiflora, assembly GCA_035590515.1. NCBI lineage: Eukaryota > Viridiplantae > Streptophyta > Magnoliopsida > Sapindales > Meliaceae > Trichilia > Trichilia minutiflora. Next base: position 6,522 of record JAVXUL010130399.1, read on the forward strand.
ATGTGAGGGTTGCCAGATTCTCTATAATGACATTTGAGGACGTATGGTGGATGCAGTACATTATTGAGAGATAGGCTCTAGACCTCGTCCATTGGATAATCAAAGAGATGATCGAGACCACCACCACACGCGCTACCACACTCAAATATGGGTATGCAATTACCCAAGTTATCCGTCCGTAGTCGAAAGATTTACTATGAGATGTAGGTAGTCAGACTCAGCCTGCTAGCACTCATGTCAACACTACAACCATTTATAAAATGGGGTACACAGAGCAGCCAAATGGTTCTTGGGTGATGGCATCTGGTTCTCACACTGGTGTTCAGGATTCTCCTCCCTAGGAGCGACTTCTAGAGGAGACAGCAAGACCCTCAGTCGTTTCTTCTCCTATTTTTGAGCTACCACCAGTTCCTCCTCCTCCTCCTATTTCTCCACCAGCGGCAAAGACTGATCCTCAAGGCAATTCAGTTGTCACATACCGACCCTAGTCAGCTATGTGGCAATTGTTGTGAATCCCAAAAATACATCCTCTCACCTCGAATGCACCCTTGGGCCCGCAAAATATTAGTACATATTTTCAAACTCATTTTCAAAAAAAAAATAATACAAATAGAAGATTTTCAATCAAACATATATCCGTATCTGTATTTTCTCAAAATACATTACAAAATATTCCTGGCTAAGCCAAATACATAAAATCACTTTATTACAAATAGTTTTTCGTACAGTGGACTATAATATAAAAACTTGAGTCGAGTACCTGAAAACTGTGCTGAATTCTTGCTTCAGCTATGTTATGTCTCGCCTGACTACACTAAGCTGAAATGGAAAGTGAGGGGTGAATATTTGGAAAAATACTCAGTGAGTAGACAAATACACAAAAACAAAAATTAGAGGCTCATACATTGATTATAGAAAATCCTCGAAATCATAAAATCAAATATAGTAAAATGTGACATTATATACATGTCTAGAAAACCAATATAACATCAAATATGTATATCCCCTTGGTCTATAGGATCTCATCCACTGCCTTAGAGCTGTATGGCTAATTCGTAACCCTGGTTGGGGATGTGTGCCTATGTATAATATCTCTTGATCTATGAGATCCCATCCACTCCCTCAGAGCTATATGGCTTATCCGCAACCCTGGTTGGGAGACTATCATATCAGTATAAGGCTAGTATACTTTAGCATGAATATGTGGATTTCACCCATCCCACCTTGGATTGTATGGCCATTCTATACTCCTAGGTCTATTGGATTCCACCCACTCCACATAAGCTGTATGGCCAATTCTCACATATATATAATTAATAACATGTCACACAGAACTATAAAACAATGTCAATGACCCATCAGGGCAAATCAAATAACTATTGGCTCACAAGGCTAAAAACGTTATTTGTGGCTCACAAGATCAAATTAATGAGTATGGTACCCTGGCCATTACAATCAGCTATACCACATTCACAAACATATATAAAATTAGCCTCCGGCCTTAAAATCACAATATCAATATATACATTAGGCCTTCGACCTCATATTTATAACAATCCAGGTTTTATCACAAACCTATTTCTATCACAAACAAGGGGCCAACTCGACCACCACACAACAACATACATCTAACGCCTCCTCATTTTAGTTATGTATCCATATACATACATTCATATATATATATATCATTTTATTCATTTAAAAATAATATAAAACGAGGTGAAGGGAAGGGAACATGTTCACTAATTGTTCTGGGATGGAAAACTATCCTCTCGGTATCCTCCTTGCAATGAAGATCCTCTTATCTCGACTACTGTGCCTGGATAAACATACAAACATAGATTTAACAATTTATAATAATGCATGTGTATGATACAATACATGATCATGCTACTAACGCTCTCTTTCTCTCTCTCTTTATCCTTTCTCTCTCTAATATACTGCCATACACTATCCACACATGTACTCACTTCTCTTTCACGCCATTCTCAGTTATTTTAACACCAATAGAAGCTAAAGTCCTTTAATTTATCAATACAAATGATAAACTAGAAATTCTCCAATTTTTAGGGTTTTGTGAACAGTACTCGCTATCTATTCCTAAATTTACATAAAATGACAGCTCAAATGAGAGAGAGAAGCTGAAGAACAGGCTTACTTGAACTGGTAGGTGAACTTAGAGCCTTTTTTAACTTGAATCTCTCTTTAGCTACTATTTATCATACCTCTTCTCCTCATGATCCGACGAGTAGAACTCTGATAAAAGAAGATTTCTGGGTTCGGGTGTTGATTCTCAGTTCACAGAAACTGAAATGATGAAGTTTGATTGAGAAATGATGGAGATCAGTTTTCAAGAGTGAGAGAGAAAAGTTTTTATTAAAAATAGAGAGAGAGAAAGTGAAAAATTGAAATGGGAAAGATGATCCCCTCCTCGACGAAAATAGACTGTGAAATCGCTTAAAGGTGTCTATACCTTTCATAAACATATCGATACCTTTGGCTTTATGCCTGCAGCATATCGATATCTTCCCCCAACATATCAATACGTTTGGCTATATATTGTTTACTAAGCCTGCAAGGTGTTGATACCTTCCTCAATGTATCGATACGTTTTGCCTCCATTACAAAGGTGTCGATACCCTTGTCAAGGTATCGATATGTTTGACACTATTACTGATCATAATGATTGCAACGTATCGATACGTTTCTCAGCTCTGAAAGGTGTCGATACCCTTCTCCAAAGGTATCGACATGTTTGACCTCACCCCCAACGTATCTATACCTTTGCCTCTTCTCCTTCTTCTGAGGACTGTTACTTCAAATGGCCATAACTTTTGGCTTGGATATCGTCACAGAACCCATAATATATCAATGGAAAGCTCTCTCTGAACTCTACAAAAATGATAGAATTTTTTTTAATTGGAAATGATTTTATGGTCAAAAATCTAGTTCTTTCTCATAGACTTATATTCTGTATCACACATCTTCTTCCAAAAAGAATTCAAGTTATCACACTCTCTCGCACATGATCTAAACACTACTACATGGATGAAAACTCATGAGGGTTTTATAATAATGCTCATAACCCTAAGGGACAAGTTTCACATCAGTGGTCGCACCACCACCAGAGACAGAGGTCACACCTCCATCTCAGCTGCCCAGAGTTTTTATTCCATTAACTCTAGCAACTCTGACATTAAAATTCAAGATTGAGTAGCTTCTGGATAGTTTTACCTCCCTTCAGTCGACAATGATGATAGTGGTGAATAAACTAGACAAGCATAAGAATAAAGCCTATCAGATGATGCACCTCTTGTGGCAGATGGTTGATAAACAGTGACAAGAGATGATAATTAACCACACGGATCTGCTTCTTAAGTTAGATAACATTGAGGCTCAGTCAAGTTACCCAGAACCTTTTATAGGACCGTCAACAGCACCTCGACTTCCATCTATTAAACCTCAGTCACCTGCACACTATCGTCCTTTTACTTCGTGTCCTTCTCCTGCTGGATATCGACCTCCCTATAAGATCGAATCCTCTTCTCACCCTACTCTTGTTGAAGCTGAGATCCTTCGCCAGTTTTATCATGATCGTTATCCTTGATTTTTTTTCCATTCCAATTATTTTATGAATGATTTTTCTTTTTCATTACCTAGATATTTAATTTGTTTATGCGTGATGTTTCCTTTATTTTATCATATTGATATCATTGCTATTTGTTTTTCATTGGCTATTTATTTTTCTCTACATTTGTTTTTCTCCACATATGCTTCCTTATGTTTTCATGATTGCTCTACTCTATTTTTTTTTGTTTGCTGACAAAAAGGGGGAGAAACTAAGATCTTAATTTATAAATAAGGGGGAGATCTTATTTTACTTATTAAAGGAGAAAAATCAAATTTTGTTTTGTCATCATAAAAAAAGGGGAGATTATAGAATATATTGTGTTTTTGATGATGAAATTGTGTATTAAACAAAATTGATAAATTAGATGAAACTTTGTGAAAATGAGTTAATTGTGTGCATTTTGTAATGTTAAATTTCTCAGCAAAATTAATTCAAAATGGCCATATTACACTTATAGTCTTTTGTGCAGAGAAAGGCTTAAATTATAGGAATTTTGGGTGAAGTCTCGATGCTTAAAGACAAAGTATCGATACGTTAGACAGCAAGTATCAATACATGCTAACAAAGTATCGATACATGATTGGAGAGAATAGTGCATATCAATAATCATATGCGAAGAGAGTTGAGAAAGTGCAAAAACTAAAAACATATCGATATATGGACTGTCAAGAATATAAAGTATTGATACATTTAAAGGCAAGTATTAATAAAGAGACAGAATCACAATCTCTTACGTAAACAAGTATCGATATACGAACAATAAGGTATCAATACATGGAACTACTCCAGCGATATCTTCAACAAGTATCGATACATGGATAATAAGGTATCGATATATATAATAGGTTCAAAATAATTTTAACAAAGTATCAATATATTAAGCATAAGGTATCAATAAATGTCCTGTCAGCATACTATAACGGCTAGTTTAAAATATTAAATACCGTCATTAATGAAGAACTCAAAGAGCCGTTGAAGCAATTTATTTCAGATATAAATATAATCAAGTTTGACGAACAAAAAGGTGGTTAAAGAACAAACTCAGAGCTCACAATTGAAAAACATTCTTCTGCAAAATAACATATTCTTATCTGATCATCATTTGTAATAAATTCTAGTGTAGGAAAACTTAGAGCTTGTTGCACATACACTCTTAAGAGATTATTTGTTTCTCTGATATTTCATATACATACTGGGTTTCTCTTCACCTGTTTTAAAGAAAGATTTGTGTTGGGTTACACTTTACCCGAATCAAGAAGTTGTATTGTTGGTTGCCCTTTACCGTTAAGAAGGAGTTGTAATTAAGTTTCTCTTAACCTGTAAAAACTAAGAGTTAGTGATCCTCAGTGTGAGTGGATTCTATGGAGAAGAGTGGACGTAGACTTATAGTCGAACCACTATAAAATAGTCTGTGTAATTTTCTTTCTCTCTCTTAATACTCTTTCTGTGTTTATTTTATCCTTGTTACTGCATTAACATATTTTGTTTACAAGAGTTTTTAAATTAAACAAAAAGGTTTTAAAATCCAATTCACCCCCCTCTTGGATTCTACTAACTATACCTACACCTTAGTCTTAGAAAGCCTTAAGAGAGGACTGTATATGATGAGGGCTTGGTACATTATCCACAATCAATCTATCAACTCCTGTAAAGCAGTCTATCATAAATTATTTGATGAAATTAAGATTGACAGCTAATTGTTATTGAGGCTGAAAGAAGAAAGAAGGTAAACACATTAAGGAGAGATTAATCGAAAAATATAAGGCTAAAAGAAAGAAGTGATAGAGAGGCTAATTATAGGGACAACCCTAAATTTTATACGAGAAGAGATCAAGGTCCCCAAAGATTTTAATTTAATCTTAGAAGAGATGTCGACTGACCCAGTTGTCAGTTGTAAAAATTTTGCCAAAAAGTGTGGACCAAGTATAAGAGATGAAACTTACTCCTCTTAAAACCCTTTGTTAGAAATTTATGAGGATACTAAGTAACAGAGATTACTTATGCCCTAACTACAATGAATAAACATGAATCCTATGAGACAAGCGAAGAATAAGTTTTGTAAATTTCACAAAGACTATGGACACACTACTAATTAATGTAAAGACCTAAGAGATCAGGTAAAAACTTGGTAAAAATAATTACTTGAATAGGTATATGATAAAACTTGTTGAAGAAGACAAAAACCCTAATCAGTGTCAATCTAATCTACAAAATCCTGACCCATCTTAAAAAACTATTATGATATTTGGCAATTCCATATTGGCAGGGAATTCGAATAATTTGAAGAAGAACTATTTTAGGTATTCCTTATCAAACCAATCCATAGATATTCATATATTAAATTGTAAGAGCTAACAAGAGGAGCGGGGGTCATTTTGAATGGGCCTGGAGAAGAAGAATTAATGTATACCCTTAAGTCTAATTTTAAAGTAACAAATAAATAGGCAAAGTATAAGGCATTAATAGTTAGGCTAAATCTTGCTCACTTAGTAGGTGCTAATGTCCTTAGTGTTAAAGGGGATTCACGGCTAGTTGTGAATTAAATCAATAGGTAATTAAACATGAAAGTATACCTTGTTAAAGTCAAATAGCTTATGAAAAGGTTAAGTAAGGTGACCATAGAAAGGATACCAAAGTTAAAGAATTCTTGAGTTGATGCCTTATCAAAATTAACCTTCATATTTCAAGAAAAACTCTCTAAATTAGTGCCCATAAAGGTACTAAACCAGATAAGCATTTGTTGAGATGATTAAGTAGTTATAGTAGTTGAAGTATGTATGAACTTAACACAGATCCTATCAGGTTATACATCTAAGAGGGTAAACTTCTTGATAGTAGAGAAGGCTAGAAAGATTAAAAAATAGGTCTATGATGTACAACATAATTAACAAAATTTGACTCAAGCATAAATTTTGAAAGCACTATCTGAATGCCTCCAGCCCAAAGATGTCAACCATATGCTTGAAAAAATACATGAACGGGTGTATCAAAATTGTGGTAAGGCTAGAATGTTAGCCCGCGGGTCCCTTAGACAAGGTTATTTTTGGCTAACCCCACTCAAGAATGCTATTCAATTTGTTTAAAGAAGTTATGCTTGTCAAGTCTATAGGGATATATTCGGATAGCCACTAGAAAAGCTTACCACTCTTTTGAGTCCTTGGTTCTTTACCCAATAGGGACTAGACCTTAATGGGCCACTTCTCATAGTAAGAGCCCAGATGAAATATATTATAATAATAGTGGATTACTTTACTAAATGAATGGAGATAAAACCTTTGACAAGATCACCAAGAAGCACACCACCTCTTTTGTCAAACATAACATCATTTATAGGTATAGGATACCCAATGTGTTGGTTTTAGAAAATGCCAAGTAGCTTGAAAATTAAAACTTTAGTGAGTTTTGCAAAAATTAAAATATTGATCTTAGGCTTGCTTTTCTTACTAATCCTAAGGCGAATAGGTAGGCTAAAACAACTAATAAGGTTATTAAGAAACTACCGAAGAAAAAACTAAATAACCACAAAAGAGCATAGATAGATGAGTCACCAAAAATACTTTAGGCTTACTAAATATCTATAAAAACTGCTACTAGAGAAACTTTTTATTTACTGGCTTATAATTTTAAGGTAGTAATCCCAGTAGAGATGAACATGACAACCTTTTGCACTACCATTTTAATGAAGGGGATAATGAGAAAATCATTCATATATATTTGAATCTACTTAAAGAGAAAAAAGATCATACTCTAGTCAGGATGGTTACATACCAACAGAAGATAGCTAGGTATTATAACAAGAAGGTCAAGTCATATACATTCAGAGAAGGTGACCTAGTTTTGAGAATGTGACTGTAAATACCAAGGTACTCATAAAAGGGGCTCTTAAAGGTACTTGGGAAAGCTTATACCAAGTTATTAGGGTGTTAAGCTTAGGTGTGTATAAACTGTAAAATTCTAATGGAACGAAGGTCAAGAAGTTATGAAATACTCACATGTTAAAACTATGCTATCCTTACGTAGACTATTCTAAGCCATGTATTTTCTCAATCTTATGAAATAATATAGTTTTTTATTTATTTTCAGATTTCTTTGTGAAAATTGTTATATCTAATCAAAATTTTAAATGAAGAACATATATTTAAACCCATTGAAAGCCTTGACCATTACATCAGACTATCATAAGCCTTTTGATTGATGAACAAGAAAAGGGTTAGAATCAAATCCTAACTAGTACATCTATGATCTTTACAGGGTATTAACGATAAGCTTAGAATAAGATCCTCATTAAATACCTTAACACCCATCAATTTTGAAAGCCCTGGCTACTATATCAAGTTATTAAATTATTTTGATCGAGAGACAAAAAAGGTGTAGAATTGATCCTACCCAGAACTTTTATAATCCTCATAGAGTCTTAACGATAGGTCTGGGCAAAGATTCTCATTAAATACCTTAGCACTCATCACTTTTGGAAGTCTTAACCATCATATCAGGGTATCAGATTATTTATTATTGATGAAACAAAAAAATGTTATAATTGGACCTAGTCGATGTCTCTATGATCCTTACAAAGTGCTAAAAGTAAAAGGCTGAAACAACACCCCAACTGAAGCATCTCAATAATCTGAATCTATTTAAGACCCAGACAATTGAGTCAGGTGTTAACCAATTTGGCAAATAGAAGTGAGGAGGAATCCAGGCCCCTATCATAATTCTATTATTATACTGTTATAGTATTACATATAATCAGGACAATAAAGTAATAAGCACAAATCCTCATCATCAATCTAGGCCCATAACAAGTGACAAACAACGTATTTGAATTGAAAGAAAAATTTTATTCACTGACTATTGATTTACAAGTATAATAAATTACAAGCATTACTTTACTTTAGGTAATTTACAAGATATTGCTCTCGAGAGATCAATTTATATCTATATACTTTACGGAATGGCCTTGGCTTCTTGTATTAGGAAGGGCTTCGATCATCTCTATGCCAGAAAGAGTAACTCCTGACAATTCATGCTTAAGGGCCCGTTTAATAGTCCTAACGGTGGTGGCATCTGCATTCACAGGTTATAGCTGAGGAATGTTAAAAGTAGGGCCAAGAATTGCACGGCTAGATATTACCTATAATAATTGAGCTTTCAAAAAGTTAAGCCAAAGAGTTTGGTATACTTTCACGGTTAACTTAGGGTAAACCTTTAATAACTTAAATTTTTCAAGCTATCATTACTTAGTATTATGCAAGTTTTTATATAAAGCAGTAGAAATTTTATGGTTTTTTGTTAAATTTTTGTTTGTAAGCAAGAACATAAAGGTGTTCACAAGTTTTGATGATATTGAAGGAAAATTGGCTGAAAAGAATAAGAAATAAAGATTTTATAATTTTTGCTACAGCAAAAATTAGCTCTCATTAAAGCGAGAATGGTTAAATTAGAAATCTTAATCTTAATTAAAGATTAAATAAAGGTTGTAAAACTCTTGTTTTAAGCTTCACTAAGCTTTAAAATCTATTTTCTACACTTAAAAAATTGTTTTGCAAAATCAAGAATGAAGAAACATAAAGAAATTGATTTTCTTTACATTTTTCTTTTCCTTTTCTTTCATAATGAAAATGATATAAAGTCAAAAGCAAAAACCTTTTCTTTCAATCTCCAAAAATGGCATCT